>JABFAF010276979.1:0-12015 GCA_013677275.1 Gossypium schwendimanii | reverse complement strand
TTTGATTTTGATTGGTTATGAATATGAATGCTTGATGAAATGAAATGTCTAAAAATTAATTTGTAAACTCTGATAATGCTCTATAACCCTATTCTAGAGAAGGATACGGGTCAGGGGTGTTACAAACAGCATAATAGCAGAGGTCTGCAGTCAATTCAAAGATTAGACACCATAACTCGTTGCCATATTGCCCCAAAATGAACGGCAGTAGAGGACAAAAAAAGACAAAAAAAACAAAAAAAAACAAAGAATAAAAAACAAAAAGAAACAAAAACCTCTACTGGAGCAACGCCTTTGTCTTTGGCCTATCATGGTTTTTCCATTGAAATCGAGATTCCTTCTCTTCGAGTTTTGTCAGAACTAAAATTAGATGAAGTAGAATGAATCCGGTTGAACTTGATCGAAGGAAATAGGCTGAGGGCTATTTGTCACAGTCAGATGTACAAAAAACGAATGACACAAGCTGATGATAAAAAAGTTCATCCCAAAGAATTCCATGAGGGGGACCTAGTGTTGAAAAAGATCCTTCCTCTACAAAAGGATTTTAGAGGGAAATGGATGCCAATTTGGGAAGGACCTTATGTTGTAAAAAAGGCCTTTTCTGGAGGAGCATTGATTTTGAGTGGGATGGATAGTAAAAACTTGCCTAGTCCTATAAACTCAGATTCAGTCAAGAAATACTTCACCTAAAGAAGGAGAAGGGACCAAGGTGAAAACCCGCAAAGGGCACTTTGAGTCCTAAAAAAGAGACCAATGTGAAAACCCGCAAAGGGCGCTTTGAGTTCAAAAAAAAAAGGAGAGGCCAAGGTGAAAACCTGCAAAGGGTTCCTTGAGACCAAAGGGGATTTGAGTTGAAAACCCAAAAAGAGCGGCTCAAATATTGATCAAAATGGGGCATACAGTGATCTTGCTATACCTGAATTAATAGGAAAGGGGTATGCGACATCTGGGGCATCGAAAAAGTACTGTAGATCTCCTAAATACATGTCAAACTCAAAACGGTTCTTAGAAGTTGGTACAAAGAAGTTCAAGCTACGATATCCGGGGCACCTAGTCTTCATATTACTTATATTGGATTTGCTATTCTTGGAATACTTTATTCTTTTCAAGATAAATGTTCCCAATCAATTCCCTTTTTATATCATCCATGATAATTTATTTATTCCGAGCTATGCTCCAAATCAATTTTATTCTTATCCAGTGTTATGATCTTTTGCAAGCATGTTGCATTGGAATAATGATTAATGGACTAACAATACTTTCACAAAGGAAGTTCTGCATATTAATCTGGAAGTTTCTAAATAATACAAGAATCTGAAACAAGACTATTGTTTAGAATGCACCAGGTTTAAAGGTTGGAAATATCTAAGAAGGAAGAGTCTAAATTAAGATTATCCTTTCGGATTTTTTTGTCAAAATATTGATTGAAAAAAGCGACTAAATATCGTGTTGGTGGTAGAGATTCAATGAACAAATGGGGCAATGATCACCAAGTATAAGAGGAGGTTATTCTTTGGAAAAGAAAATTCTACATTGGTACGACACCCTGGGAATGGTGTAAGGGACCAAAGAGATTCACGTCTTGTATCCTTGAATTGCAGTAGGAGAGGATTGAGAAAAAGCCAGATCTTGTACTTGTAAACTACGGTGGGAGGAAGATGGTACAAATTTTATGTCCCAAAAGTACAGTGGATTGAACCTTGAAGATTACAGCGGGGGCAATCTGATTAAGTAAAATATGAGTGTTTCTTTGGAGATACCAGCAGAACAAGATGGCGTTCTGACGTGTCGGTGATAAAGCCTTAATGAACAACGAGCAATAACAACTCCAATATTAAGGGATCATTCTCATGACATTCTGCATTCATGCAAATATCATGCATACACATCTAGTTAGGAGCATTTGATTCATTTTGATCATGAAATCCTAATCACTAGGCATAAATAGGTCCATGAAATGTATTTTACAAGTTATGTTACCCAGAAAAGGTCTAACAAGTCAATGAAACCACTAATCCCATATCCCTGAAGTTGTAATGGGATGAATTGAAGTCATTACAGCGAATCTTATTTCCCTGGCGTTACAGTGGGATAGATTACAACTACAAATTACGGTGAATCTTATCTTCTTGAATTTACAGTGGAGCAGATTGAAGCCACTAGCCTTATGTCCCTGAAGTTACAGCGGAGCAGACTAAAGATAGCAAATCTTATTTCCCTGGCGTTGTAGTGGAACAGATTAAAGCTACAAATTACGAAAAATATTATCTTCCTGAAGTTGCAGTGGAGCAAATTAAAGCCACCAGCCTTATCTCCCTAAAGTTGCAGCAAAACAGACTGAAGACAGCGAATCTTATTTCTTTGGCTACAAATTAAGGCAGATCTTATCTTCCTAAAGTTGCAGTGGAGCATATTGAAGCCACCAGTCTTGTCTCTTTGAAGTTGCAGCGGAGCAAACTAAAGACAGCGAATCTTATCTCCCTGGTGTTGCAGTAAAACTGATTAAAGCTGAAGACAGCGAATCTTATTTCCCTAGCGTTGCAGTGGAATAGATTGAAGCTACAAATCCTATCTCCCCAACGTTGCAGTGGAGTGAATCGAAGTGACAATTCCTATACCCTTAAAGATATAATGGGTCAGAGTGAAGCTACTCACCAAAAGGAGTCAAGACTCTACAAGACCAGGCAAATTTGGCCCTGTTAAAGTCTTTGCTTCATTCCTATTACACGATAATGAGCAAAGAGGGACAGCTGTACAAGCCCAAATCTGCCCGATCCCGCACACACAAAGTAAACCAATAAAAAATAAAACAACAGTCTAATAACAGTCCATTTACAAATTCCAATTAGCCCAATAACTAGAAAACCCTAGTGGCCCAATATGGCCCAAAAACTAAACATTTTCAGCAGCAAAAAAGAAGGGAAAACCCTA
The DNA here is from genome assembly GCA_013677275.1 of Gossypium schwendimanii. Taxonomy (NCBI): domain Eukaryota; kingdom Viridiplantae; phylum Streptophyta; class Magnoliopsida; order Malvales; family Malvaceae; genus Gossypium; species Gossypium schwendimanii. The sequence continues at coordinate 9,084 of JABFAF010276979.1, read as the reverse complement.
ACCACTCCGCCCTAACAACTGTCGCCTCCCCCGCGCGTGCCGCTCCGTACGCCAACTGGCTAACAGCCTTGTACCTACAAAACGAATAAACGAGGAGAATCTAATGGGAAAATAGGAAAAGAGGATTTTTTGGGCTATAAAAAGGCCCCGATTTTTGTATTATTTTTTACAAAAGAAATCAATAAAAACACAGAGAATTAATACAAAAAAAAAACTCTTGAAAGGTAGTCTTGGCTTCTGATTTTTTTTCTTTATTTCATTATATTTTAAAATAAAGAGAAAGAAAGTAAAAAGAGAAAGAACGCATACCTTTGGGTTTCGATTTTTGCTCCCACGAAGTTGAGGACGCCATCTCCGATGAAAGATGGCATTTTTTGGGTTGTGGAGTCGAAAAACCCAAAAAAAGGGGCATTTTTTTATTTTTTCGGCCACAGTGACAGTAGTAGTATCGCCAGCGATCTGCAGCCACCACAGTGGCCGACGACCAGACATTGGCCGGAGAGGGAGGGCTGAGAGAAAGTTGAGAGAGAAGAGAAAGTTTATTTTAAGGAGGTTACAAATGATTTTTTTAAAGTTTTTTTTAAGTTATAGAGACACCCCAAACTGACGTCGTTTTGGGCTTGGCTTCTGATGTCCAAAATGACATCGTTTCACCCTTGACTCGCGCACTGACCTGACCCGCTCTGGAGGATCTGCGTGTTTTCAACAAAGGGTATATTTGCGCGGTCAGTCCTTCCGCTGTTACAGTCCGTTTCAACTTAGTCATATTTTCAATTTTTTATTTTTTAAAAATTGACCGCGTAATTTTGTTTTCATTTCATTTTGGTCCATATCTGAATGACGCCGTTTTGAAGGAGAAGAGAGAATTTCCCATTTAGTCACTCCCTGTTATTCGCGTGTTCAGATTAGTCCTTCCCCTTTTACTTATTTCCGATTTTGCCCTTAAATTTTGTTTTAAAGCTCAATTTAATCTTTTTTTGTTATTTTTGCTATGTTATTATTAAATTAATTAATTAATTAATTAATTATTGTTATCAGTAGTATTATCTTTTTTTTTCCTTTTATTTATTTAGCAAGTTTTATTTATTTATATTCTTTCATATAATTTTTAAACCTCAGATTATTATTATTGTTATTATTATTATTATTATCATTATCATTATCATTATTAATATTATTCTTAGATTGTTTCATACAATATTTATTTTTTTTATTTTATGATACTAAGTTTTAAACTTTAAATTTTTAATTTTTTATTCCTATTATTTGTTTTGTTTATTATTTTTAGCCTGTTTGCTTTATTTTATTCTTCATATTGTCATTCATTTATTATTATTCTGCTATGCATATCGGCACCGTAATTCATTTCACATTTTATTACAAAATCGTGTTACATTTTACTCGATACATTTAAAATGTTGTTTTAAAAAAAAAACAAAACAAAACTTCGTATTTTGAGATTCGAAGAAGTCGTATCCTAACTTACGAGGTTTTGATTTTCCTAACAAATCCAAATACACGACCCCTTTTTTAAGCATAAATTTTTAAATAATCTCGGGAATTAATAAAAGATCGTGTTCTAACTTACGGAATATAGTCTTATCTAAAATCGAGATAATCAAATATCTTTCAAATAAGTGAATTTTTTGGCATTTAATCTCGTATCAGGAATTTAAGACATTGTGTCCTAACTTACGAGACGTAATTCTCTTTCTCGATTAACGCGTAATATGCCCCTTTCTCAAAAATTTTCAATGTTTTAACAAAGGATCATATTTTCAAAATCTTTTTAAATTCTCAATTCTCAACACTAAGACACTAATTAATCGACTAGGTACCAAATTTGGGCATTTCGAGGGTGGTAATCCTTCCTCGAATGTAACCGACTCTCTAGCACATCTTTCTGAATTTCATGGACCAAAATTATTATTTTAATAAATTAAATCGCTTATTAAAATAACCACTTTTCAAGGTGACCCGATCACACCTTATTAAAAAGGATTGGTGACGACTCTCATTTTTTTCGTTTTTCAAAATCCAAGTGGACTCCATTTTTCAAAAAAAAAAAGGTTTTGACACATGTCATCAACATAAAGGAGTAAATACACAATAAAACCATTACTGTTTTTATTAAAGTAAACACAACTGTCAAAGCTACTTCTTTTGAAATCATGAGAAGTCATAAAGGAATCAAACCGCTTATACCATTATCTTGGTGACTGTTTCAAACCGTAAAGGGACTTTTTTCAGAAAGCAAACATAGTCCTCTTTTTCTGAGACTGTAAAACCCTCTAGTTGTTGCATGTAAATATCCTCCTCAAGTTCTCCATGTAAAAATGTAATTTTTACATCTAACTGCTCAAGCTCCAAATCATGCATGGCCATAATACCAAGCAAAACTCGAATCAAACTATGTTTCACAACTGGAGAGAACACATTTTTGAAGTCCACTCTTGGAATTTGACTGTAACCCTTTGAAACAAGCCTTAATTTATTTATGGGTTCTTCAACTGTTGGAGTATCTTCTTTCTTTTTAAACACCCATTTACAACGAACAACCTTTTTACCTTTAGAAAGTTTCACAAGATTTCATGTTCTGTTTTTGTAGGGTGATTCCATCTCCTCTTGCATAGCAAACATCCACTTTTCTGAGTCATACAGCTAACCACCTCAGAATAATTAGATGGCTCTTAGTTTACATCTATATCTTTAGCCACATTTAAAGCATAAGTAACTAGATCAGCCACGTCATACTTCTTTGGAGGTTTAATCTCTCTTCTAGTTCTGTTTTTGGCGATAAATTATTATGGTGAAGAAACAAATCTATTCTGAATTTTCGTACTGGCTTGAGGAGTCGACTCTATTATAGATTCTAGATTAATCTGATGCTCCACTTACTTTTGATGTTCTTTATTGAAAGAGTCTTTAAGAGATAAGTTAGGTAGCATAGCAGTTTCATCTAAAACAACATCTCTGCTAATCATAACTTTTTTTATTTTCAGGACACCATAACTTACACCCTTTTACACCAGCTTTATAACCAAGAAAAACACATTTAATGGATCTTAGTTCCATATTTCCATTATCAATATGAGCATACGCAAGACACCCAAAGATCTTTAAATAAGAGTAATCAGCAGGATTACTAGACCATACCTCTTATGGAGTCTTGTTCACAATGGCAATAAATGGAGATCGATTGATCAAAAAACATGCAGTATAGGCTACTTCAGCCCAAAACAACTTCAGTCAGTTAGCATTCGACAACATACATCGAACTTTCTCTATGATCGTTCTGTTCATTAGTTCTACAATGCCATTTTGTTATGGAGTATGACGAACAGTCAAATGTCTCACGATCCCTTCTAATTGCATAGTTCATTAAACTCATCAAAATAGAACTCTAAGCCATTGTCTGTGCGAAGGTGTTTTATTTGTTTTCCCGTTTGTTTTTCAATCATAGTTTTCCAAAACTTAAATGTAAAAAACACATCGCTTTTCTTCTTCAGAAAAATGCCCAAACTTTTTTAGAAAAATCATCAATAAGTGTTAGCATATAATTAACACCACCTCTCGAAGGCACTTTGGATGGCCCCCACGGAACATAATGAATATACTTTAATGTTCCCTTCGTGTTATGCATTCCTCTGGTGAATCGAACTCTCTTTTGCTTCCCAAAAACGCGGTGCTCACAAAACTTCAGTTTACAAATTCCTTGGCCATCAAGAAGTCCTCTTTTGCTCAATTTTGTCATGTCATTCTCACTCATATGTCCTAGGCCCATATGCCAAAGTCTTGTAACATCATCATCTAACAAGGAAGAGGAAGCAACAGCTACATCACCAATAATAGTAAAACACTACAAAACATATAACTTGGCAGTCTTTCTCTAGCCTTTCGTCACAATGAGAGAACCTTTGGAAATCTTCAAAACCTCACTTTCAACTGTGTAATTGTACCCTTTTGAATCAATAGTACTTAATGAAATTAAATTTCTCTTCAATTCTGGAACATGTCGCATGTCACTAAGTATTCTGATAACTCCGTCAAACATCTTAACTTTAATTGTTCCAACACTTGCGATTTTACAATAAGTATTATTTCCCATCAAAACAACACCTTCAAGCACTTTTTCGTAAGTTGTAAACCAATCCCGATTGGGACTCATGTGGAAGGTGCAGCTTAAATCAAGGATCCACTTCTCTCTCACTTTAGAATTATTGACAGAAGTGACTAGAAGTTCACCATCGCTGTTGTCTTTTACAACATCAGCTTTACAGGATTTTTCTGGTTGTTTTCCCTTTTGATTCACAATAGTCTTTTTGATCTTGTTCTACACCTTATAGAACTCAAATTTAATGTGCCCTTTCTTTTTATAGAAGTTACAAGTTTTACCTATATTTGAAGATTTCGATTTACCCTTAGATTTACCGCGAGGATTCTGTTCCTATGTCCTTCCAAGATCATCATCATTATTCCAATCTTGTCTCCCATGAACAATGAGGCGCTCTCATTGAAAGTCGAGTTTAAGAACAAGATGCATCATCTTATTATACGAGACGAAAGAATCATAAACCTCATCAACTGTGAAAGACTCGCGGCTATATGAAATTGTGTCTCTAAAGGTTGAATAAAACAGGGGCAACGAACAAAGTAGAATCAACCCTAGATCTTCCTTATCATACTGAACCTCCATGGCCTCCAAGTTTCAGAGAATTTCTTTAAACACTATTAAGTATTTATGCACAGACGCACCTTCTTCCAAATGATAAGCATAAAGACACTTCTTCATATGTAACTTGCTAGTTAGAGTTTTCGACATACATATTTGTTCCAGCCTCTTCCATAATGCGCGGCAGTTTTCTCCTTCATTGCATCCTGTAAAATTTCATTAGACAAATGCAGGTGTAACTATGTTAACACTTTTCGATCTTTATGCCTTTTCTCTTCCTCCATCAATGTCAAAGGCATCTTATCTATCCCTAGCAGGGCATCCTCTAAGTTCATCTGTGCAAGAAATGATTGCATATTTATTTGCCACAACGCCAATCTGGTGTTGCGATCTAATAGTAAAATTTTATACTTAAAAGACGTCATTATCGTGATTGAGATGAACAACTCGGAAGCTCTGATACTAATTTGTGAAAAAAATAAAACTTAACCACTTCATTACCAAATTAAATCAAGTATTGGTTGTATCAAACTAGTCGTTTATTAATACTATAGATAATATTTAGATAGTCGAGAAAGAAATAAATTTGATACAACAAAATAAATTATATTAAAGTAAATACCATGAAGTAAAATGAAATCAAAAGAAAAAAGTTAGTGATAAGGATATTGCTAAGGTTAATGGGATTAAGCAATCAATATACTTAGCCCACACTACTTATGATGTTGGTAATCCATTTTACCATCTAAGCTCTCTTCAATATTTTTTAGATAATTAATAGATTCACTTCCTAATGTTTCTCTCTTGTGATTTGTAACACCCTATATTCAACCATTCATACTTAATGCAATTATTATTAAAACACAGTTATCTAATTAACCTTGCAATATTAATGAATTTATTTCAATTATGTACTTTAATCTAATATACAAATTATTTTCCAAAGTAGTTTTTAACATGTTGAATATTTGCTCAGTTTAGAAAATAACATTTTGTTCATAGCTAAATACAACCATGACTGTGACCCTAAGACTTTGCCTCTCGGTTTCCCCGTAGTATGCATATTATGAATAAGAAACATGTCTGTCTAAGTACGGCAGACTCTGGCTTGGTCCCTCCTCGAATCCTTGAATTACCTCTTTACCTGCAATTCATAATAACACACATGTAAGTTCAAATGAACTTAGCGAGTTTTAATACCTTGTATCAACACAACGCTAGCACGCTTAAACTTTATGGCTTAGTATTCATGTATGACTTGTCTACATTAGGATGATTCACTGATCGTATTGATGTAATATTTACATTCCATGAACTTACTTGTACATGACATATTATCCTAAAAGACACGATTGCAAATTTACTTACGCATCTTGGAGAATAATTCAACTTACTTTATTACATCTAATTTACCTCTAACAACTTGAATACAAAAGTTTCATATTTGACTATACAAAGCCTTACACACATAAAACTTTCAATGATAATATTTCATAGATGTAATATCAAAATGCAGTTAAATGTTTGGCCTCTTGGCGGATTATCCTTGTGCATTCTATCACACCCCAAGTCTAGTGGATTCGAGAAAAAGGTGTGTAGTAGTGAAGTTATTTGTTTGGCGTAGTGTAATCCGCCAATTAACATTCCTCTTGTAGATTAGAGTTAGCGTAATGTATCCATTGTAGAAGTATTTAAAGGTTTTATCTCATTTTATCCTGCTATTTAAGAAAAGAGTATGAGAAGGGAAGAGTAAGACGGGTGAGAATCACCTCTTAAGGTATAGTTTGCCCACTTACCTAAGCATAGTGAAAATGGGTTTTGTAACGTGATTTGGTTAGTAGCCAACCAAATTGACTAGTCAAACATCATTTGTGTAGGATTTTCATTTATGTTTCTCTCGAATCTTGTAGACCATTTATAAAGACAAACTCTGGATACATTTGACACTTGTCGAGTTCCACTAAAGAGAACTGAGGGTATATATATAGTGAGAAAAGTTTGTCTAGAGGTTTTTCTTTCTTCAAAAATACTATTATCTGGTTCTTCTTTTTAAACTTGTATGTTCTCTTCTTCTTTATAAAAATGGAGCTAAGGTTTTTGAGTTAATTAGTGGCCGTTCCACCTCCTGGTAAGTCTAATATCTCTGCATGTTAAGGTTTTGAAAGAATAAGGTGGTTAAGAAGCATATGAATACTAACTTATGAATACAAGGCCTTACATGCGGGTTGTCTATGATTGATATGTTAGCAATTTGTATGCAAATGAGTTTTAATGGTGATTCTATGTTTTCTAAGTAGTTTTGCTACTGATTCGAGAAAGATGTCCAAGTCTGGAGCTTTGAGCTATAGTTTAGGTGGGTATCAGGTGAGTCTCTTTCTTGGCTCTTGCATGTGGACTTTCAATTTAAAATACATATGAAGAAAATGTCTAAGACAATTGGTAAGTATGTATGAGAAGTAATGTAAAGATTCTACTTGGGAAAGGTATTGTTTGAGTAAGCTGCTAAATTGAAAGTTTTTCTGATGATTATCTTATATGAGAGAGTAAGCATCAGTCAAGTATGAGAATAAATCTGGCTAAGTAACTTTCGTGTACAACATTCCTTGTTATGTCTTTGGTAGGGCAGTTATAGTGCTAACCAGACTGGCAAATCACGATATAAAGATATATGTATGATCGGTTGTTTAACACCACAGCAATAATGTGCAAGCGTACACTTTCAATGCAAGTATAGTAGACAGATGTGATTCTGTCGGATATCGATCCCATAGGGATGGTTGTCTTTTGTCTATTAATGTCGATGCAATAACTAGATAGAAACGAGATAAATTGTGAGGATCGTTGTCAGAGCAACAACTTGAAAACAGTAAAATAAAATATGATAATGATAAACTGGGATCCCCAACATGAATCTTCAGCTGAATACTAAGTGCTCACAAGGCATAAAAGGATAGGTGATTGTTGAGGCAATAAATTTCAATGTATAGCTTACCAAGCATCACTCCTCTATTTAATCTGAGACTTAAACATGCATATTAATCCCACCTTCTGATGATGACAATATGGCACTATTAAGAACAAATGGACTAAATTCTCTAATCCTCACTCAACTTCTGTTGTATGCTTGTTGGCTCGAACTTTCATTGCACTTTCCAGTGTCAGGGACTGCAATAACACTTCCGTGTTAAGAAACATTCAAACTATAATAGCCTAATTTTGGGTCTAGTCAGAACAGTGGTTTTCGGCCCACAAATCTAACGAGGAAAATTTTATTTTTATTATATTTTTATGGTCTACAATTTTACAGAATTATTCTGTAAAAATTTCGTACGAAAATTTTGACGTTTGGGCACTCAATTTAGTCAAAAGGACTAAATCGTAATAAGTGCAAAACTTGAGTCCTAGAAGCTAGAGTTATTAAATAGCTATAGGATTTTTAGTGGAAGTCCTTATGTGATAATTAGCCCATTAATAAGTTAGTGGAAGATATTTGTTTGGTATTTTTGAAATTAGTTTGAAAAGAAAAGGACAAATTGGTAATTAAGTTAATAAAGGTATAATAAGACAAAATTTAAAAGCTATAATCTTTTTTCTTTCTTCTTCAACCGTTTATGAAGAAAATGGGCAGCCATGGATGAGCAAACACTCAACCAAGCTTCTATGGCCCATCTAGGTACGACTTTTGTCCCCTTTTTAATGATTTCTACATTTTTGAAGTCGTAGTAACTCGATTTAGCTATTCCATACCTTCGTTTTCAAAACTGTTAAAGTTTGAAATTTTTTTCATTGATGAATATATGTGTAATTTGATAATTGATGATAGGAAATGCATCCTTGTTGTTATATAAACAACATTTGTAAAGTGATTTTTGATAAAAATGTCAATTTAGGACTAAATTGAGAAATGTGATAAATTGTGTGGTAAAAAAAGTGAATAAGTGAAATATGTGGGCTACTATAAGCATGAAAAAGGTTCAATTAGGCATGGGTAGTAAAGAAATTGAACGAATTTCATTTTACGAGCCTAGGGGCAAAAGTGTAAATATGGCAAAGTTTAGGGGTAATTTTACCAAAAAGTGAAATTGAGCTAATTTGAGTTGCATGATGAATAAATAAGTCAAATGTGTTGTTATAGATCAAGAAAGACAAGATTCGAACTTAGAACGGGGGAAAAATAAATAATATGATGAATAAGTCATTTTCACCAATTATGCTACCGAGGTAAGTTCGTATGAACTATATTCTGTATAATTTTGATTAAAGTGAATGTTACTTGGTGATGGATATTATATATATCCGTGTTCTATTGTTGGAATTGAATTATTATTGGAAATATATATTATCGAATTTAATACTCAGTTTGGATTGAACGCGAGATTGAGTACAATCGTTCTGTGGCAAAGGATGAATTG
>JABFAF010276975.1:0-15022 GCA_013677275.1 Gossypium schwendimanii | reverse complement strand
TGCCTAAATATAGTGAGGGCATTTGACGGTACAGAAAGAAAGGTCATGGGAAGAATTGAGATACCCCTATTGATTGACCCAACAGTTTATGATGTGGATTTTCTCGTAATGGACATCAAGCCCTCTTGCTTATTAGGGAGACCATGGATACATTCGGTCAAGGCTGTACCATCATCATTGCATCAGAAGTTGAAGCTAGTATCAGAAGGTCAGCTAGTGACAATAAACACCGAAGAGGATATCATAGGGGCTGTATCTAATGAGGCACCGTATGTGGAAACTAATAACGAATCGGTGGAATGCTCTTTTCGATCTTTGGAGTTTGTAAATGCAACATTTATTCCTGAAGGGAGCAAAATTCTAGTGCCTAAAATATCCAAAACTACAGATATGGGTTTGCAACTGTTGGTAGGGAAATGAGCTTTACTCAGAAGAGGATTAGGGAAACATCTTCAAGGAAGAATTGAGATTTCGGTGCTAAAAGAGAAATAGGACCACTTTGGCTTAGGGTATAACCTAGATAAAGGACAGAGAAAAAAGGAGTTAGAAAAATGGCAGGAAAGAAGAAGGGCGCGTCTAATTGGGGAGGAAACTAAATGGGAGCCAATGATAATTCCCCACATATCCAAAACTTTTGTATCCGGAGGGGTCATTCATTCTGAGAGAAGGATACTGGTTGAGGAAAGCATCGAAGAGACGTTGGAAAATATGCATATCAATGCCCTATACGAGGATGCAAATGAAGAAGGGAGCTTGTTAGACATTTGTCCTTATGAGCCTAGGAGTGTTCTAAATAATTGGAATGCAGAAGAAATACCTGAAGTCTTTAGAACTTTCTCAGAGTAATATTCGGAACAAACTTGTTATTTTAGCCTAGAGACAATAAGAACTCTTTTGTGTAATAGGCTTATGTTCAAACATCATTATTTTAATAAAATACATCTTTGCAATTGTTTCGAGCAAATATTCTTTCATTCTTTCCATAGAGTAAATATATTAAATTATTCTTTCATTTATAATCACATTGCATAAATAATTGTACATAAATTCATACATTCTTTTGTAACCATATTAGGTCCCTATATATCAACGACATGAATGACGCCGCTACAAACTCAGAGTTTCCTTTCGAATGAAACATGTGTTTAGAAGGATCGCATGACTTTGAAGGTGACGTAGATTGTGGTTTATCTTTGGACTTGTTGAGGATGGTAGAACAAGAAGAAAAACAAATCCTACTTCACAACGAATAAATAGAAATTGTGAGCTTGGAAGAAGGAAAAGTGGTGAAAATTGGAACTGAGATTTCCGCAAAGACAAGACAAGACCTCATTGAATTACTCCAAGAATTCAAAGATACCTTCGAATGGTCATACCAGGATATGCCCGAATTGAGCATTGACATTGTAGTGTATCGCCTACCTATAAGGGAGGATTGCAAGCCAGTTCAACAGAAGCTTAGATGAATGAGGCCTGATATTGTGCTTAAAATAAAATAGGAAGTCAAGAAGCAGTTTGATGTTGGGCTTTTACAGGAGGTCAAATATTCTGAATGGGTAGCCAACATCATTCCAGTTCCTAAAAAGATGGAAAATTATGAATGTGCGTGGATTACAGAGATTTGAACAAAGTAAGCCCAAAAGACAATTTCCCATTGCCACATATTGATACTTTGGTAGATAATACGGTGGGATATTCACTGTTTTCTTTCATGGATGGTGTCTCAGGATATAATCAAATAAAGATGCTTCCTGAAGATATGTGAAAGACTACATTCATTACTTTGTGGGGAACATTTTGCTATAAAGTGATGCCATTCAGATTAAAAAATGCGGGAGCAATATATCAGAGAGCCATGGTAGCCTTCTTCCATGACATTATGCACAAAGAGATTGAGGTTTATGTTGATGATATGATTGCCAAATCCAGAACAGAGGAGAAACATGTACAGGTCCTACCACTCCACTACAACTTTAGGGAGATAGGATTTGTGGTTTCACCTATCTGTTCTCTGGGGAACATGACATGTAAAATCCCTTTTATGGGCCTATTTATGCCTAGTGATTAAGATTTTATTATCAAAATGAATCAAAATCCCCTAATGAAATATGCATGCATGAATGCAAAATGTCATGAAAATAATCCCCTAATGTTTGAGTTGTTATTGCTCATTGTTCATTAAGGATTTATTACCAACACGTCAAAACGCCATCTTGTTCAGCTGGTAAAACTCATATCTTACTTAACCAGATTGCCTCTACTATAATCTTCAAGGTTCAATCCACTGTGCTTTTGGGACATAAAATTTGAACTATCTTCCTCCCACTGTAATTTAGGAGTATAAGACCTAGCTCCTTCTCAATCCTCTCCTACTGCAATTCAAGGATATAGGATCTGAATCTCTTTAGTCTTTTACACTTTTCCTAGAGTGTCGTACCACATGTTTTATGCACAGTTGTATAACTTTCATCTCCAAGAAAACCCCTTCTTATCACTCGATTATCATTGCTTGTTTGTTCATTGTCACCAACACGACATCTTGTCACTTTGTTCAATCAATATTTTGACAACAAAATTCGAAAGGATAGTCTTAATTTAGACTTTTTCTTCTTAGATATTTCAACCTTTAAACTTGGTTCATTCTAAACAATAGTCCTGTTTCAGGTTCCTGTATTATTTAGAAACTTCTAGAGTAATATGCAAAACTTCTTTTGAGAAAGTATTATTAGTCCATTAATCATCATTTCAATGCCACATGCTTGCAAAAGATCATATCAATGGATAAAAATAGAATTGATTTGGGAGCACGGCTCGAAATGAATAAATTATCAAGGATAGTAAAATAAAAGAGGAATTAAGTGGGAACATGTATCTTGAAAAAAAATGAAGTATTCCAAGAACAACAAATTCAATATAAATAGTATGAAGACTAGATGCCCCAAATATCACAGCTTGAACTTCTCTGTACAAACTTTCTGAAGACCATTCTGACTTTGACATGTGTTTAAGAGATCTATAGGACTCTGTCGATGCCCCAAGATGTCACCTACCCTTTCTTGTTGATTCAAGTATAGCAAGATTACCGTATGCCCTATTTTGATCAATCATTTGAGCTACTCTGATCACCTCATGTCCCATTTTGATCAAAATTTGAGCCACCCTTTTCGGGTTTTCAACTCAAATCCCCTTCGGTTTCAAGGTGCCCTTTACGGGTTTTCAGCTTGGCCTCTTCCTTTTTTTTGACTCAAAGCGCCCTTTGCTGGTTTTCACTTTAACCCATTTTCTTTCTTTAGGTGAAGTATTTCTTGATTGAGTCTAAGTTTACCGGATTTGGCAAGTTTTTACCATCCATCTTGTTTAAAATCGAAGCTCCTCTAAAATAGGTCTTCTTTAGAACATAAGGTCCTTCCCAATTTGGCATCACTTCCCTCTAAAATCCTTTTGGAGAGGAAGGATCTTTTCCAACACCAGGTTCCCCTCGTAGAATTCTCTGGGACGAACCTTTTTGTTATAGGCCCGCATCATTCATTTCTGGTTCATCTGACCATGATGAATAGCCTTTAGCCTTTTTCCTTCTATCAGGTTCAACTGATCATATTGAGATTGGATTCATTCGGCCTCATCCAACTTAAGTTCTGCTAATACCCGGGGAGAAGGGATTTCAACTTCAATGGGTAAAACTGCCTCCATCCCGTAAACTAGAGAAAAAGGCGTTGCCCTGGTAGAAGTTCCGATAGATGTTCGATAGGCAAGGAGAGCAAATGGTAATTTCTTATGCCAGTCCTTATAAGTTTTAGCCATTTTCCCCATAATTTTCTTGATATTCTTGTTGGCCGCTTCCACTGCACCGTTCATTTTTGGGTGATATGGTGACAAATTATGGTGTCTGATCTTGAATTGACTATAGACTTTTGCTATTGTGCTGTTATTCAAATTCAGCACATTGTCAAATATGATTCTTTCAGGCATTCCATATCGACATATGATCTCTTTTTTCAAGAACTTACTAACTGCTGACTTTGTGACATTAGCATATGTAGCAGCTTCCACCAATTTAGTGAAATAGTCAATAACCACAAAGATGAAACGATGCCCATTAGAAGCCTTCGACGATATTGGCCCAATAATATCCATACCCTACATGGAGAAAGGCCATGGAGAAATCATAACGTGAAGAGGTGAAGGAGATGCGTGTATTTTGTCCCCATAAATTTGGCATTTATGGCACTCATTGGCATAATTGATGCAATCTCTTTCCATGGTGGACCAGTAATACTCGAATCTCATAATCTGTCTAGCCATGGCGAATCCATTGGCATGCGTTCCGTAAATACCCTCATGGACTTCCTCCAAGATTTCCTTGGCCTCCACAGCGTCCACGCATCTCAATAGTACTTGATCCTTTCTCCTTTTGTATAAAATCTCTCCATCTAAGATATATTCAATGGCTAGTCTCCTCAATGTTCTCTTATCATTCTCCGTTTCCTGATCAGGGTACTCACGATTCTTCACAAATTGCAATATATCTTGTTATAAAGGATGGTTATCATTTGCCTCTTCCTCAATACTGTAGCAATGGGTCGGGGTCTCATAAATGCTCATTTGAATAGGCTTCATGCCTTCTAGTTTGTTCACTTTGATCATGGAGGCTAGGGTAGCTAGAGCATCTGCCATTTGATTTTCTTCTCGTGGGAGATAACAAAAAGTGATATTGTCAAACTCTTCGATCAACTCCAAAACCAATCACCGATAACAGATTAACTTTACGTCTCTAGTTTTCCATTCCCCTTTGAGCTGGTATATTACCAATGTCGAGTCCCCGTATACCTCTAATATCTTAATTTTTCGTTCTATGGCTGCCCGAATGCCCATGATGCAACCTTCATACTTAGCCATGTTATTAGTGCAATCAAAATCCAATTTACTAGTAAAAGGATAATGATCTCCATTTGGGAACACAAGAACTGCCCCAATCCCATTACCTACAACATTCGAAGCTCCGTCGAAATTTAGCTTCCAAGGATGATTTTCTTGAGAATCCACTTCAGCAGTTGCCACACACATCAAATCTTCATTTGGGAAATCAAAATCTAGAGGTTCATAGTCTTTTAAAGCTCTGCTGGCCAAAAAGTCTGCTATCGTACTCTCTTTGATAGCCTTTTAATTTACATATACTATATCAAACTCGGAGAGAAAAATCTGCCATCTAGCCATCCTCCCATTCAACACAGTTGACTCCATCATATACTTTAAAGGACTTAACTTTGAAATTAGCCAAGTCGTATGGTAGAGCATGTATTGCCTCAATCTCCGTGTCGTCCAGATCAGGTCACAACATAATTTTTCAATAGGCGAATATCTCATTTCACAATCAATGAATTTCTTACTGAGGTAGTATATTGCCTTTTCTTTCCTTCCTGTCTCATCATGCTGGCCAAGTACACATCCCATGGAATTATCAAACACCGTTAAATACAAAATTAGCGGCCTATCCGGGCTAAGCGATGACAGTATTGACAAGTATTGTTTTATCTTGTCAAAAGTTTCCTAGCATTCTTTATCCCACACACCTGGATTGTGTTTCTTCAGAAGACGAAATATAGGGTCACATTTCTCAGTCAATTGTGAAATGAACCGAGCAATGTAGTTCAGTCTTCCTAAGAAACCTCAAACTTTTTTCTAAGTATGTGGTCGAAGCAAATCTCGTATCACCTTGACATTTTCTAGGTTGATCTCAATTTATTTTTCACTGACTACAAAGCCCATCAGCTTTCCTGACCTGGCTCTGAAGGTGCATTTCATTGGATTAAGCTTGAGCTGGAACTTTCTCAGTCTTAAGTATAATTTTCTCAGGATCCGCACATGTTCCTTTCTGTTCTGGATTTTGCAATCATATCATCAATGTAAACCTCAATTTCCTTGTGTATCATGTCATGGAACAAGGCTACTATGGCTCTTTGTTATGTTACTCCTGCATTCTTTAATTTGAATGGCATCACCTTATAGCAAAATGTTCCCCACAAGGTAATGAATGTGGTCTTTTCCTTATCTTCAGGATGCATCTTTATCTAATTATATCCAGAGAAACCATCCATAAAGGAAAACAGTGAATGGTCCACTATATTATCCACCAAAGTGTCAATATGAGGCAATGGGAAGTTGTCATTTGGCCTAGCCTTATTCAAGTCTCTGTAGTCCACACATATTCATACTTTTCCATCTTTCTTAGGGACTGGGACGATGTTGGCTACCCATTTAGAATATTTGACCTCTTGTAAAAACCCAGCATCAAACTATTTTTTGACTTCCTCTTTTATTTTAAGCACAATATCAAGCCTCATTCTTCTGAGCTTCTGCTGAATTGGCTTGCAATCCTCTCTTATAGGAAGGCGATGCACTACAATGTCAGTGTTTAACCTGGGCATATCCTGGTATGACCATGTGAAGACATTTTTGCATTCTTGGAGTAATTCAACTAGGTCCCGCCTTGTCTTTATGGAAATATCAGTTCCAACCTTCACCTCTTTTCCTTCTTCCAAGCTCACAATGTCCAGCATTTCCTTATGAGGTAGGATTTGTTTCTCTTCTTGCTCTACCATCCTCAACAAGTCCAGAGATAAATTATGATCTATGTTATCTTTAAAGTTGTGAGATCTCTCTAGACACATGTCTTGTTCAAAAGGATTTTCTGAGTCCATAGCAGAGTCACTCATGTCATTGATATCCGGGGGCCTGTTATAGGTACCAAGGAATATACAAAGAATTGTATGAATTTAAGGATACCTATTTGTATGGTATGATTATGAATTAATGAAAGAATGATTTGGCAAAGAATTCAAAAGAATGAAAGAATCCAAAATAATTATTCATACAAAAGAATGAAAGAATCTTAAAGGAATATCTGCTCAAAATAATTGCAAAGATATATTTCATTAAAATAATGATGTTCAGATATGAGCCTATTTCACAAAAGAGTTCTTATTGTCTCTAGGCTTAAAACAACAAGTGTGTTCTGAATATTACTCTGAAAAAGCTCTAAAAAAATTAGGTATTTCTTCTGTGGTCCAATTATTTAGGACCCTCCCAGATTCATAAGGATGGATATCTAACAAGGTTCCTTCTTCATTTGTGTCTTCATGTATGGCATTGATATGAACATTTTCCAACATCTCTTCGATGCTTTCTTCCATTAGTATTCTTCTCTCAGGATGAAGGAACCCTCCTGATACAAAGGTTTTGGATATGTGGGGAATTGTCAGTGGTTCCCATTTAATTTCCTCCCCACTTAGGCGTGCCCTTCTTCTTTCTCGCCTTTTTTCTAACTCCTTCTTTCTCTGTCTTATATCTGGCCAGTATCCTAAGCCAAAGCAATCTTGTTTTTCTTTCAACACCAGAGCCTTAATTCTTCCTTGAAGATGTCTCCCTAATCCTCTTCCGAGTAAGACTCCTTTCCCTACCAACAACTGTAACCCTATCTCCGTGGTTTTAGATATTTAGGCACTAGAATATTGTTCCCCTCAGAAATAAATGTTGCATTTACAAACTCTAAGGATCAAAAGGAGCATTCAACTGCCTCATCATTAGTTTCCACATACGATGCATCATTGGCTATAGCCGCTATGATATCCTCTTCAGCATTTATTGTCACCAACCGACCTTCTGATGTAATGATGACGGTACAACCCCTGCCGAATGCATCTATGGTCTCCCTAATAAGCAATTGTAGGAAAGTTTGATATCCATTACAAGGAAATTAACCTCGTAAATAGTCGGACCAATCAATAAGGGTATTTTGATTCTTCTCATGACCTTCCTTTCTGTGCCATCAAATGCCCTCACTATATTCTGGCATGTCTTCATGTGCGAGCTATCCACAGGCAGCCTGTTAAGTGTGGATAGGGGCAATACATTTAATGTTGATCCGTTGTTGATTAAAACTCCTGGCAAGGTATACCCTTTGCATCGGGTAGTTATGTGCAAAGCTTTAGTAAACCCTATACCCCCAGGTGGTATTTCATCATCGTTAAAGAAGATAAAGTTATCGGCACTTATATTATTGACCAGCCGATCTAATTTATTGACAGAGATATCATTGGCCACATAGGTTTCGTTCAGCACTTTCATCAACGCACTTCGATACACCTCTAAAATTAAGAGCAAGGCTAGCACAGATATGTGAGCTGGTTGTTTATGCAGCTATTCCTCAACACTGTACTCACTGTGCTTCAAGAATTTGAGGAATTCCTTGGCTTCTTCCACTTTTACCGGCTCGTTGATAGGTAACACAAGCTTGGTTGCTTTCCCCTTCTTTTGTTTCGTCACTATGGCCTTTCCTTTTACAGGTTCTGTTTGAGGACTTATCAAATCGTAGCATTTTCCACTACGCGTATGAGAACTTATAGCCTGATCCTCTTTTGTAGCACTAGCTAAAATCTCCCTTTCCAGGATGGTTGCTTTGCACTCATAGTTCTATGGGAATTTCTTGCTATCTTTGTAAGAGAAGGTTGAAGGTTTCTAAATTATGATCTTTGGCATTATTGGTACTCCCACTTCATTATTCTTTGGTCACGAGATGATGACCACAGGATGATTTGCTTTCGAAACCCTTGTCATTGATTTTGACGCGTATATGCTTCCTTCTTCCTTAACTTATTTGTAGACCTCCACTTCCTTATCATCCATCATGCCTTGAACCAAGACTCTGAATTCTATGCACTCTCGGATCTCATACCCTTCATCGTGATGGAACTCACAATAATTTCTCGTCTTTTTGCAGCTCCCTTTTAAATTCGAAATGATTAACCCCTTTTCTACCATCTTATTCCAGACCCACCTCAAAGGAGTTCTTACTTCTACAATGTCTTTCTTAATTCTTCTTCCCATGTTTCCACTCATCATGTTTACCCCATTATCAGTATGATTAGGTAATGGATTTTCTGCACTGGATGAATCATCAAATTTGACAATGCCCATACTGATGAGTTTTTCAACCAGCTTTTTAAAGGCAGTGTAATTTTCTATGGAATGCCTCGTAATTCCCGCATGATAATTGCATTGTACATTCGCGTCGTACCATTTGGGGTACGAAGGTTGTAGAGGTTTTAAGTAAAAGGGGGAAACAACATGTGCATCGAATAAACTTTGATACAACTCCTTATACGACATTGGAATTGGCGTGAACTGGAGCTTCTCAGTGTTTTGCCTTGTGTCAAATTCTTGTCTTCATGAACCTTGTTGGTTAGTAGCCACCTTTCTTGGTTGATTCACTGTAATCAATTTTGAGTAACCCTTGCTATATGTACTAGTGTTGTTCACCTCATTTTCCTTTTTTTTCGAGGCTGACCTTCTATTACATTCTCCAGCATCAATCTTACCTCTCATTATGGCGTTTTCAATCATTTCACCATTCATGACTATGTCAGAAAAGCTTTTTGTGGCACTTCCTAACATATGTGTGATAAATGGGGCTTTCAGTGTTTTAATAAAGAGTATTGTTATTTCTCTTTCCAAGAGCGACGGTTGAATTTGGACGGCAACCTCTCTCTACCTTTGTCCGTATTGCCTAAAACTTTCATTCGGTTTCTTTTCCATATTTTGTAGGGTGATTCTATCAGGAACCATATCTGTTACGTGACTATATTACTTCATGAATGCTTGGGCCAAATCCCTCCACGAACTAATCCTGCTACGACTCAATTGATTGTACTATTTAGATGCTGCCCCTTTGAGGCTATCTTAGAAGCAATGTATTAGCAGTTGGTTGTTATTAACATATCCAATCATCCACCTACAAAACATGGTGATATGAGCTTCAAGGCAACTGGTCCCATTGTACTTCTCAAATTTTGGCATTTTGAACTTGTAAGGGAGTACCAAATCTGGGACCAAGCTCAGATCTTTAGCATCCATCCCATGGTAGTTCTCAGTGCTTTCCATTACCCTGAAATTTTCTTTGAGCCACTTACAACTTTCCTCTAGTTGTTTTGGCGATTCCTCTTTTGTTTTTTTCTTTTTTAGCCACTTCATCAAAATCAGGGATAGTAGGATTAATAGGGTTATTTGATGGGTTAGAGCCTTATCCAGCTTGGAAGTTCATTGGTGTTGAGGTACCAACTTGAAAATGCTGAGGCTTGATTGTGACAGAGGATTTGCGCAGGGATACCTTAGCTTGGGTCTACACATGTGGAGGAGTAAAACCTGGAAGATAGAAAGGTCCCTCATTGTATCCTTCTTCAGCATTAACCATAGGGCACTTTCCTTTATCATTTCCCCCAGCCAGCAGTTGAGTCAACTGAGTTATCATGTTTCTTTAAGACTCCAGCATTTTGTCCATCATATCTTGCTGAATCTTAGCTAGCTACTCCTGCATTTGCAGCTGAAGTTGGTCTTGCATCTCATTTTGGAACAATTCAAGTCTTTCCAATCTTTGGTCCATGTCTTTGGTTTTCGCTCAAGTACCGTAACGGTGTTTGGTTGGTTGGTTGGTTTCCAGATTAACTGAGGAATGATTTTAATCTATTAGGATCTTTTAATTAGTTTTTAATGCATACGA
Organism: Gossypium schwendimanii; assembly: GCA_013677275.1. Lineage (NCBI taxonomy): Eukaryota > Viridiplantae > Streptophyta > Magnoliopsida > Malvales > Malvaceae > Gossypium > Gossypium schwendimanii. The sequence goes on along the minus strand of JABFAF010276975.1, from coordinate 4,470 downwards.
TGTAATGCAATGCATGAAATGAATGTAAAAAGACATCAATTCTGATTCAATTCCATTTAGAAAACTTTATTAGAAAATAAATTTCTTTACATAAAATGGGCTACAAAAAAGTTTTTGACCTAATACTCAGAACTCTAATCTTTCGAAGTAACGAGGATAACTTTTGCCCCCGATCTGATTTCAATTCATACTTCACACTCAGCATATTGGCCTACATTGCCAAATTCTATAGGTGATCAGCTACGTCTCGAATCTGAACCACGGCTTCTCCCATAATGTGATCCCTGTTTCTAACTTGATTCTAAAAGTAGTGAAGTTGCTTATTATGACGGTCTTCATTTACTTCCAGGTACTCGATCCGGATCTCACAATTTTGTAATGTCGTTTCTAACTCTTTATTCTTTTTTTCATTTCTTCAATCCTGCTCAGGGTCGCTCTCAACTCTATTGCAGAATTCTGATTTCGATACTAACGAAGAGATCTTTCTAACTTGGCCACTCGTCTTTTAGTTCGCATTTTTCCTTTTGGTTCTCCAACAAAATCTTCTCTAAAGCCTCATTTTATGTCTGAACCTCTTGGAATTTCCTTTCCCATCTATCAGTCTTGTTCTTTTCTTCTCAAATCTCTTCATGCCACTGCTCTAAAATTTTTCCCAACCAGACAGTTCTCATTGACAGACGCAACTTCTTATAATCTGTCTTCAAGCTATCTAGATCCTCCTAGGCTTTATTTTTCCCTTTTCTTAGTTTTTTGGCCTTGAGTTTCTGAACATCCATGTCTAATCTCAAGTTCATCTTTTCTTCTTCCACTTGTTCTATCTTCTTTTCAAATTCTGCATTTCTTCTTTCAAATTCTGCATTTCTTCTTTCAAAATCTTGTCTTATGATTTCTAACTCAGAATGAACAACCCGTAAATGTTCCTCTATTGGCTGACTGTTTCTCTGACTTGGCTTTGGGATATTATCATTGATCTTCCTAACCCACCATTCATTATACTCAAGAGTCATCATTGGAGTCACGGCTAATCTCTTCATCCGGCTAGTCTGGTTTCATGCATTGGACATCTCTCGAATCTTCTTTTTGTAACCATCACCTTTGTATGAGAATTCACACTCATCTATTCCCTAGGTTGCAGGTATAAATTGCCTTGACCTATACTGCCTGAGCACTAGCAATGGGACATAACCAACAGCTCCTCAAATTCCAAGTAGAGGAACCCAATCAAAATCACCGCATCGATACAGGATCTCATCCGAAAGCAACCAAAGAGCTCTACACTTAATGTCCTCTTCCTGAAGATTCTAAAGAATTGCCATTCATTTCTCCTCCAAGATGTCATCCCTCCTCGGTGTAGCTACTATCTCTTTCAGTGGTGAATAGTTTTTAGAGAAGACCCGATACGAAACCTTATCAACCTTCTAAAAGTAACTGTGGAACCATGCGAGTAGGAGCTATGCACATCCGATGAATATACCCTCACCCACTTTTCGACATCCATTCAGTGACCTAAAAGTTTCTACCAAAATTGGCGGGACTGGTGTAACCCTCTTATCAAGCCGGTCGAATAAATCAGTGACTACTTTATCAACGTGCCCTAAAGCTTTGGGGAAGACAACTAAGCCATATATACTCAAAGCAAAGACATCTACCCTCTTCTTCATATCTAGATGTGGTAGAGTTAAATCCTTCAAGCTCTTTTAAAGAATGCACTTGCTATCCCCCTTCTGCTTAATCCGGGCTGCAACCCACTGCTTGCTCATCCCGTTTATATTCATCAGCTCTTCAAAAAGGTTGGTACATTTGCAGCTCTTGAGTAGGCTCTGTCTTCTTGAATCTTCGAACACTGAAGTAAAGCCATGTATTATTCTATTGTAGGCACCAAATCGACCTTCCCAAATGTGAAGCAACTGTAAGCAGGATTTCAAATCAGAGCGAGAGCCCAAAACAGGTGCTTGTCTACCATCATATCAAGCAAATAAGGTAAATCCCCATTGTTAGAGTACAATAGCTGTCTAACCTCATCGTTCCACTGATCCCAGATTTCTTTCAACTCTTGCAAACTATTTTGAGTTATGTTAATACGGGTAAAGTCCCATAGTTCTGATACATATCCCACAGCCAAACTATCACCTTTCTTGCGCTGTGTCGTTTCGGACCAAGTTCGGACAGCCACATTATCCTCCACCTTATCAAGAAACCCTTTTTCCATGATAAGCTTTCTATCTAGCAACTGAATATGAACCAACACCTTTTATAATGAAATTCCATGTAATTGAAATGTCATGCAATCGAAGTAAAAACAAAAAGTTAGTATCATGTATAAACATAGAATCCAATACAATCAAGAAATAACAAAACGCTTATTCAGGTATCTATTAAGGTTTAATGTGGTTCTACCTAGGGTGAGATCCTAAGGTTCACTACATGAAGTTTGGCTTCTAGGGTAAAGGTACCTGAACTAGCCGATTCATAGATCTTCACCCATTATAGGCTCATGCAGACCAAGTTCGTTCAGGGGAATACATTTCCCTATGACTATACGAAGATGAAAATCTCACAAAGGCATAGGTATAGATGTATCTCGAAAGCGATCCAATATCCTTTACAGAGGTGAAAACCTCACAAAGGAATAGTTTCTCACTTCCACTTAAAGGAGTAAAATTGTCCAGCTCATGTAATGCAAAATGCAAATACACTAGCGGACTTAAACCAACCAACCAAGCACACTATAATGAAAATGAGATTGTATGCAAAGGGGATATTATGAGTTTTAAAACAAATTTTGATTTTTCAATCGTAGGATAAAAAATTAATCAATTTGTGGCTCGACTCTCTTAAAATCAATCCCCAGTAGAGTCGCCAAGCTATCGAAACCACTTTTTGAAAACAAAAATAGTGTCGACTTAAAAAATAAAAATTGGAGCCGTCACCGATCTTTTATTAAGGTGTGGCCGGATCACCTTTGAAAACAATTTTGGTCTATGAGTTTTAAAAAGAAAACGGTTCGGGAGTCAGTTATGCACGAGGAAGGGTTAGCACCCTCGTAACGCCAAAAATTGGTACCTAATAGATTACTAATGTCTTGTAGTCGAATGTTAAAAATTCAAAAAAATTAAAAACGATTCCCCTTTTTATTAATGCCATATTTGAAAATAATACTTAGATAAATTTGAACGAATGTAAAAAACCTTCTCATCCTGAGGCAACAAAATGTCGTATCCTGTAAGTTAGGATGCAACATTTGTATTTCTGAGCATAAGTTAACCTTTAAAAATCTTTATTAAAACTTTGTATATTTGAAAATTAAAATGTTGACCATCTTGGTTCGATGAGGAAATCGAAACCTCGTAAGTTAGGGCATAATTCCTCGAAGTTCCAAAGACGATATATAAGTTTGCCTCTATTTTAAAAAAACTTCGTCTCAAGATATCGAAAGGTCATATCCAATGAGTTAGGACACAACGTTTTAAATTCTCGAGATAAGTTTTGATTTGAAATTTTTACGTTTGAATTGAAAAAAGGATACCCGGTTACTTAAATTCAACGAAGAAAATTGAAGCGCAATAAATTAGGGCATAATCCTCTCTAAAATCTTGGATATTGAGTATTGCTTTATTTTGAAAACTTTTGAACAAAACGATTTTAATGTTTAAATGAAATGTAATCTTTTTGACAAATAAAACGCAATGGGATGACAATGTATACCACGAAAGAATAATTCGTAAGCCAAAATACATACAAATGAACGCAAATAATCAATCAATACAAACTAGCATAATAACAATAATCTCACATTACATGTAAATATTAACACCAACATTTAAAAGCTAATGACCTAAAAGCCTATCACAAATAAAATGTAACTATTTTAAAATAACTAAAAAACATGAGAGAAAAGAAATTTAAAATTATCAATATATATACGCAAAATTACACATATATAAAAAAAATTAAAAAGAAGTAATTAATGTGAAGACTTGAAGTAGTTTAAAAATAGAACTAAAAATGAATAAAATTATCTAAGTAAATTTTAAAGTAGTATTATAAGAAGAAAAGAAAAAAATAATAAAAATAAACAAAACCCAAAATAATATACATATATTAATCTAAATAAGTAATACATATGAAATAAAATATATATATATAACAATATGTGTAAAAGTTGAAATAAGTAGAATATATTAAAATAGGGTTTTTTTTAAAGAAATAAATTAGATATTTATGAAGATAGATTTAAACAAGTATACACAAATATGTTAAAGAAAGAACTTAAAATTAATAGTTTTAATAATATGTGTCGAAACCTTTTTTTTGAAAACAAAAAATTTTAGGTTGTCGACTTTAAAAAATGAAAATTGTGAGTCGCCACCAATCTTTTATTAAGGTGTGATTGGATCACCTAAAAACGACTTTGGTCTACGAGTTTCAGAAAAACAGATTCGGGAGTCAGCTACGTACGAGGAAGGATTA
>JABFAF010276969.1:0-15476 GCA_013677275.1 Gossypium schwendimanii | reverse complement strand
ACACCTTTTTTGAAAGCTATGTTGGATCCTATTTTAACAGAGCCTTGGCATTGTTTAGGCACCTGGTTCCAAAATAATGATCATACTGCATTTGATACCACACACGGAAAGACATTCTAGGACTATACCGGACATGACCAAAAGCTAGATAGTTTGTTTAATGAAGGCATGGCTAGCAATAATTGATTGGTTAATAGCATTCTTATTGACAAGTGCAAAAAGGTGTTTGAGGGATTGAATTCTTTGGTGGATGTTGGAGATGGTACCAAAACATTGAGCAAGGCCATTGTTGATGCGCTTCCACACTTGGAGTGTATTGCGCTTGATCTTCCTCATGTTGTTGCTAACTATTGGAACTTTTGGCAGGAAGACAAAAGACAAAGAAAAAAAAAAAGAACCGAAGCAAAAATAGAATGAAACTTTGCAAGAATGATAACTGAAAAATTCACCTTGATTTTCATTCAAAATTTGAAAAATATAAGAGAGTTACAAAAGAGTTGGACAGTTACCTAATGACTTAACTGCTCCCACTAATACATGGGTAATACTAACTTAAATTACACACAAAAGTAAGCTGACATATCAGCTATTACATCAATTCAAATCATAAACTAATCCTACTAACTTTGTGAACAAATTACAAGTAAACTAAACAAAGTTACATAGGAACAAAATAAACTGTTGCATTCAGTTCAGTTTCAATGCTGCACTTCAGCTGGAGCTGCTGCTGGTCTTGTGCTGAGTTGTTGCTGGTCTTTTGTTGCAGTTTAGGCCAATGCTCAACACTCCTCCTTAGACTGTATGCAACAAACACCAATTTTGCTTCTTAAAGCTTCAAGTCTAGTAGCTCCTAATGGCTTAGTCAGAATATTAGCCAATTGAGTTTCTGAGCTGCAATGAACAAGATTGATTTCTTTTGACTGTTCAGCCTTTTGAACAAAATGAAATTTGATCTTGAAATGTTTAGTCTTTCCATGAAAGACTGGATTTTTAGCTATGGCAACAGCTGATTGGTTATCAACCTTGATTTCAGTTGGTTCAGCTTGTTCTTCATTAAGATCATACAGGAGCTTCCTAAGCCAAATGGCTTGATTAACAGCAGCAGCAGCTGCAATGTATTCTGCTTCAGTTGTAGACTAAGCAACAGTTTGTTGTTTCTTTGATCTCCAGCAGAAAACTCCTGATCCAAGGGTAAATAAATAACCAGAGGTACTCTTCATGTCATCGACAGAGCTAGCCCAATTACTATCAGAGTATCCTGATAGCTTAAACTCCTTTCCCTTCTCAAACTTAACTCTATAGTTCAAGGTCCCCTTTACATATCTGAGGATTCTCTTAGCTGCATTGAAATGAGTCACATCATAGCAGTGCATAAATCTTGATAAAAGACTAACACCAAACATAATATTAGGTCTAGTTGCTATTAAGTGGAGCAAGCAACCTACCAGGCTTCGATATTCTTTCTCATCAACCCTTTTCTAATTTCCACTACTGGTCAGCCTGTCTTCTTGTACTACTGGTGTGCTAACTGTTTTGCAATTCAACATGCAAAATCTGTTGAGAATCTTTAAGGCAAAGGCATGTTGGCTAATGAAAATTCATTGATTAGATTGGTTCACTTCCATTCCAAGAAAATATGTCATGACTCCCAAATCTGTCATTTCAAACACTTCTTGCATTTGCACTTTGAATTCACTGATCAATTCATCTTTGCTTCTAGTCACAAGTAAGTCATCCACATAGAGAGATATAATCAGTAAGGTCTCACTTTCTGACTTTTTCACATAAAGTGTAGCTTCACTAACACTTTTCTCAAACCCTAGCCTAGAACGGTATGTGCCAACCCTGTCATACTAGGCCTTTGGTGCCTGCTTTAGGCCATACAGTGCCTTTTTTAACCTGTAGACTTTGTCCTCTTTTTCTAGGACCTTAAACCCATCTGGTTGCTCAATAAAAATCTCCTCTGTGATGAAACAATTCAGAAATGCTGACTTAACATCTAACTAGTGGACCTTCCATTACTTCTGAGCAGCCAAGGCAAACAGAAGTTTAATTGTGTCTAGCCTTACCACTGAAGCAAATGTCTCCATGAAATCGATGCCATATTGCTGGCTGTAGCCTTTCACCACAAGCCTTGCTTTGTGTTTGTTTAATGAGCCATCAGCATTGTACTTGGCTCTAAACACCCACTTGACACCTATAACTTTCTTTTGATCTGGTCTGTCAACCAATTCCCAAGTGTCGTTCTTGTGGATCATGTCTAATTCAGCTTCCATGGCCTTCTTCCAACACTTGTCCCTGGCAGCTTCTTCAAAATTTGAAGGTTCCACTATTGTAACATCACATCTTTAATAGATGTCAGCAATAGTTCTGGTACCTCTCACAGGAGCATCATCAAAATCTTCATTGCTAGGCTCATTTTCAACTAATTCCAGGCTGTTCTCAAGTTGATCTTCTTCAATCAACTTTGCATCTGCATCATTCTGGCTCCAAACCTTCTCTTCATCAAACCTTATATCTCTACTCATTAAAATCCTTTTTGTTGAAGGATCAAATACCCTGTAGCCCTTTTTTGTACTGTTATACCCAACAAATATCCCTAGAACTCCTTTCTTTCAAGCTTGGTTCTCTTCTCAGCTAAAATGAGGGCATAACAGACACAACCAAACACTCTCAGATGTGAAACAGTTGGCTTGAGTCCATGCCAATCTTCAAAAGGAGTCTTGTCTTTGACAGCATGAGTTGGAAGCTTGTTGAGCAGGTACACTGAGGTATTGACTGCCTCAGTCCAAAATTTGCTTGGCAACTTGCTCTGAATTAATAGACATCTAGCCATATCAAGCACAGTTCTATTCTTCCTCTCATATACTCCATTTTGCTGAGGTGTATAGATTGTTGTTAGCTGATGATGAATCCTAACTTGTTTACACAATTTCTGAAACCTTTCATATAGGTACTCAGTGCTATTATCAGTTCTCAAAGCCTTGATCTTACAGCTAGTATGGTTTTCAACTAAAGCTTTAAATTTGTTGAATGCTTCAAACACTTCAGATTTCTGCTTCAAGAAATAAAACCAACAAAACCTGGTCATATCATCAATAAATAGCACAAAATACTTGTTGTCATTCAAGGAAGGAGTCCTTATTGGCCTACAGATATTAGAATGGACCAACTCTAGTCTGTCTCGAGCCCTCCATGCCTTATTAACTAGAAATGGCAATCTAGCCTGCTTACCAAGCTGGTAGACTTCACATACAGTGAATTTGACTTCAACCTTGGACATATCTTCAACCAAGTTCAACTTATGCAACAAGTCAAGTGATCTATGGTTGATATGGCCTGGTCTTTTGTGTCATAGGCCAACATTGTCAACAAGACTTTTGTAAGCCTTCTTCTCGAGTTGATTCATATCGAGCATAAAGCACCTATCTGTCATTGCTACTGTGATTAACTCCTGACCATGTGAGTCTTTGACAATGTAGGAGCCATTTTTAAAGACCAGTGAATACCCTTTTTCCACTAACTGACCAACACTAAGCAGATTCTTATCTATGTCAGGCACAAAAAACACATCAGAAATTACTTCGTTACCTGACCAAGTGTTAATCACAACATCTCATTTTCCTTTGGCTTCAATCAGATTCCCATTACCAATTCTAATCTTTGTAGTAAAACTCCTATCAAGGTCCTTGAACAGCTTCTCATCAGCTGCCATGTGGTGTGAACAACTACTATCCACTAGCCAGTCACATCTGACTTTACTTGAGCTTGCAAAGTAGGAGGCTGTGAAAACATGCTCCTCTTGAGCTTGAAGATCTTCAGCAGCTCGAGCTTGCTGCTAAGCTGGTTCCTTCCCTTTGCTTTTGGACACTTTCTCAACATGGCCAAACTGTTTGCAGCCTCTGCACTGGATGTCTGGCCTATACAATAGTATTTCTCCAAATGTATAGTCATTTTGCAGTGAATGCATGATGGAAACCTCTTCTTTCCTGTATCTCTCCGTGATTTTTCCTTCTTATCGAGCCATGGCTTCTTTCCTTTCTAATTTGAACCCGAGCCTTCATTGACCTTTGCTTGGAAAGCTCTTTCAGGATGCTCTTCCTACCTATTGGCTCTCATTTGCTCAAGTGCATACAGGGAGTTTATCAACTCAGACAATGAGATAGCTGACAAATCTCTCGAGTTCTCAAGTGATGAAATTTTGGACTCAAACTTCTTAGGGAGAGTGGTGATGACTTTTTCAACAACTTTGCTCTCACTGAAGTCTTTTCCAAGGAGCCTTATGCTGTTGACAGTAGCCATTATCTTGTCTGAGTACTGCTTGATGGTCTCTGACTCTTTCATCTTCAAGTTCTCAAAATCTCTCTTGAGATTGATTACTTGTTGCTACCTTATTTTGGCTGACCCCATGAATTCCTCCTTTAGCTTATCCTATGCTTGCTTAGGTGAGTCACAAGCCATTATCCTAGTGAAGATCACATCAGATACTCTATTCTGCAAGCAAGCCATTGCTTTGTGCTTCTTAGCACACTCTTTACTGTGCTACATAATCTGAGAAAATGGTGGGATTGGCCCTCAATGGAGGTGGTTCAACATCATTCTCAACCACATTCCACAAATCGTGTGCCTAAAAGCATGTCTTCATCTTAACCAACCAAATGTGGTAGTTCTCTCCAGTAAACACAAGTGGTGGAGGTGGTGTCAAGCTCATCCTGCGAAACAAATTTAGCAGCTTCGATTTCTTCCTTCTCAGGTTTTTTTTTGACAAAAAACAACCAACAACTAAGGCCCTTAAAGATGACAAGCTTTAATTACCATTTGTTGGAACTTTTGGCAGCAAAACAAAAGACAAAGAAAAAAACAAAACAAAAGAACCGAAGCAAAAATAGAATGAAACTTTGCAAGAATGATAACTGAAAAATTCACCCTAATTTTCATTCAAAATTTGAAAAATATAAGAGAGTTACAAAAAAGTTGGACAGTTACCTAATGACTTAACTGCTCCCACTAATACATGACTAATACTAACTTAAATTACACACAAAAGTAAGCTGACATATCAGCTATTACATCAATTCAAATCATAAACTAATCCTACTAACTTTGTGAACAAATTACAAGTAAACTAAACAAAGTTACATAGGAACAAAATAAACTGTTGCATTCAGTTCAGTTTCAATGCTGCACTTTAGCTAGAGCTGCTGCTGGTCTTGTGCTGAGTTGCTGCTGGTCTTTTGTTGTAGTTCAGGCCAATGCTCAACACTAACTTACAAGATAGTGGGAACTTGAAATATGATGCAGTTGACATGTTTAAGGAAGTTCTAGCTTCAGATGCAATTTTACTAAAGGTTTTTTTTTTTTGAATCTTTTATCAATTATCTCTATTTTAACAATAATGTGCAATAGATATAATCATATCATTTTGATCAATGAATAGGTTATGCTTTTGTGTTAATTAAACAATGTATATTGCATGATTGGAATGATGATGAATGCTTGAAGATTTTGAAGCATTATAAGGAGGCAATTTCAAGACAAAACAAGAAGGGAGGAAAGGTGATGATAATAGATATGGTATTGATGAAGAATGATAAAATGATTGGCGAAGCCTATAACTCGACAAAAATGCTGCTCTTCTTCGATATGCTGATGATGGTTTTGGTGACCGAAAAAGAGAGACAAGAAGAAGAATGGGCTAAACTATTTTTTACTGTAGGATTTAGTAACTACAAAATTACTCCTATTTTAGGTTTGAGATCTCTTATTCAAGTTTTTCTTAATTAAAAATCCTATGTTAGGGAGAGAAGTCATGAACACTAAATATGAAAACTAAAACAGATATTCTAAATACTAAAAGTTTTCCTCTAATTATAATTTATCTCATAGTTTATCAAATAAAATATCACTTTGATTTTTTGGACCAATAGCGACATTGTAATTAATGGCTACAGTAAGCTAAATAGAATGAGAAACAAAATAATTGAGATATTTATTAAAATAAAAAACTATTACGAGAATGATATATGATTTAAATTATTTATGAAAATGGAGTCTTTTTTTACAGTGTCATTGGGTGTCACCAAACTGTCACTCAATAAATATAAAAAGTAAATAAACATGTGATTCAAATTGAATTAAAATTAGAATTACATGTGCATGGACTAAAGTAAAACAAATTACGGATAAAACCACCAAACTATTTAAATTAAAATTAAAAACTGCATACCTGTAATTTTTTTTTATAAAAATCAAATTAGGTTTGTCAATGTATTAAGTGATACTACTGAAAAAAAAATTGCTCACCAAAATAATTGACATATGATTGAGTAGGATTTAAAGTGGTTCCGCCTAATAGCTTGGTGGCACCCAATGAAATTATAAAAAAATACCCACTTTCGTAACTAATCAAATTAATTATTTACTTCAAAACTAATTGACTTGGATTGTTATTTCTTTACCATGTTAGGTATTCTTTATTTATTAGAATCAATTAAAATTATATTAACACAAATCATTAATCTCATTTAAACTCTATTTACTAAAAAATCATCATTTGAGGGTTGCCGTTGATACCTACTAATAAATACTCAGTTTGGGTCATAGTGGATAGATTGACGAAGTCCACCCATTTTGTTCCTGTTCATACAGATTATTCTCTTCAAAATTTTGCTAAGCTCTATATCTCCGATATAGTGAGATTGCATGGTGTTCCAGTGTCGATTATTTCAGATTGAGATCCTCGATTCGTCTCGATTCTAGAAGAAATTGCACGAGGCCTTGGGTACTAGGTTGGATTTCGGTACAACTTTTCATCCAGAATCTGATGGTCAATCGGAGAGGGTTATTCTGATTCTATAAGATATATTGAGGAGTTGCGTAATCAACTTTCAAGGTAGTTGGGAAGAACATCTACCAATGGCAGAGTTTGCATATAATAACAGTTATCAGTCAAGTATCCAAATGGCACCTTATGAAGCTCTTTATGGTCGTAAGTGTCGCTCACTTTTATGTTAGACTGAAGTGGGTGAAAGAAAGTTGATTGATCCATAATTAGTCACGGAGATCGAGGATAAAATTTGATTGATTCGAGATATATTAAAGGCAGCTTCTGACAAACAAAAGTTGTATGCCGATTTAAAGTGCAAGGACATCAAATTCAATGTGGGGGATTTGGTTTTTCTTAAAGTCTCCCCATATAAGAAAGTTCTGAGGTTCGGTCGAAAAGGCAAGTTAAACGTTAGTTTCATTGGTCCTTATCGAGTGCTTAAAAGAGTTGGTCTTGTGGCTTACCTACTAGAACTGCATTCCGAATTGGATCATATTCACAATGTATTTCACGTCTCAATGTTGAAATGGTATAAATCTGATCCCTCGCATGTTGTCTGTATTAAAGAGATTGAGGTTAGACCAGATTTGACATTTGACAAGGAACCAATTCAAATATTAGATAATGTCAAAGTGTTAAGGAGAAACCAATTCCATTAGTTAAAGTGCTTTGGAGAAATCATAGAGTTAAGGAGGCTACTTGGAAGCCGGAAGACTCGATTCAACTTTAGTATCCTCTTCTTTCCAATTAAGGTAATTTTGAGGATGAAATTTCTTTAAGGGTTAGAGCTGTAGCATCCCAAAATTTAGCTTAATGATAATGCAAAATTATATCAAAAATAAGAAGTTAGCTAAGTGGTTAGTTGTTAAATGTGAAAGCATGGAATTTAATTTGAGGTCCCAAGTTCAAATCCCTTTCATTTTAAAATAATTATTTTTTTTACAAAATCTCTTGGTTTTAGTGTATATGTCGTCCAAAACCTTGTAACCCTAGGTATAAATGTTAATTTTACACAAAATAGTCAACATTTATTCTATTTTTTCCTCACCCTAGCCGTTCATCCCCTCTCCTCTCTTCCTTGATCTTTATTTTTTCTTTCTTCCTCCGTTGTTGTCACCCATAACACCTAGTTCTATCATCTTTTTATTTTCTTTTTTCCATAAGATTTTGTATCATCTCCTCCATCCTATTGCTATCAGTTTTCTCTAATTAAATCAGCCCCAAATCTAAAAGAGTAAGTCTCCAACATCAATTCCTATCATTTCCAAGAAGTGTCATTGCCGCCCGTAGCATCTAGCTTGTGTAAGATCTCTTCCTTTCTCCTTCTATATTTTTAATCAATTCCTAAAGTGGTTTTAAATTAACCCCAAAATTGGCCACCACGAGTGGTGGTGCATGCTCCTATGGGCAAGAAAGGGGGTTGTTTTTCTTTAATTCTTTCCCATCTTTTTCCAGCATGATTTGGGTTCTTGAACCCCTTCTAATCAGACTTGAAACATGTTTTAATTAGGAAAAAAATTTTCTAACCAATCGACAAATCGGATCTGACAATTCTAGAAGCATAAGTGTGGGTAATTGTAAACTAGTTTGTTGTTTCGACAAAGATCTTGGGAAAAGCTTATGGATTAATTAAATGAAATATTTTAATTAAGATTAGCTACTAATTTTCTAGTATTTAAATATATTAGGTGCTGAACTGAATGCTCCAAATCATCAGTAAAGCCAAAAGACGTTCGTGCATACGGTTCACCTCAAATTAGTGTAAGAAATCTAACTAGTTTGAATTCAAAAAATAATGGAAATTGTGACGATTGGATTGAACCCATAAGTGGGTGTTTAGGATCTATATAAGAGGTGTAACTATTGAGTTATATACTAATTTCTTTTAAGTTAGTTAATTTAGGTTCGTTTTAAAGTTTATTAAAGAAACCTCAAGATTTGCTAGTGTACTGCAAAAAAAGCGTAAATAAGGTGTAAGACCTAAACTCAATAACTTGTTTGGTAATAATACATATTATGATTAAATTTATGATTTAGATTATTGATTGATCTTGGCTTAATAGCTAAAAAATTAAATTTAGAAGTGGCCGAATTAGGTACGTTTTGAGCCCTAACTTTTTGGCATGGTAACGTTGTTACTAGTTTGATTGAATGATTGACATTGTCATGAATGTTTTGTTGATTTAATGTATGATTGGTGGTATGTATGGCACGTTTATGAATGAAAATAAGGTTTATGCATGATGTATTTGTACAAGTGAATTGCTATGATATGTTTGAAAGACTGTTGTACATGCACACAGAAAAAAAAATATGAAAGTGCATGAAATTGTGTTTTGGGAATAATATCGTCTTTATGGAAGTTTGAAAGTTGGATTATTGATTCCATATTCTGAAAGTATGTGATAACTAAGGACATGTATTGAGAATGCCAACTAAATGTGAAAATTATTGATTTATGGCTATGTATAAGATAATATGACATATTGCATGTGCATGAGGTGGAATTATGTGGATGACGGAGGAGTTCCGTGGAGTTCTGGTGGCATATTAAGTCCACATATTAGTGCACTGCACCTGGAGCACCAAGAGGATTGGCGATTTTGTCGCATTATATGATATTGGAAATTTTAATGCATTATATGTTATACAACAAGTTTTCTACATTTATGTTATATGGTGATTTCTACCACATCAAGCTTTGCTTGCATATGTTGGAGTTCAACAGATGGGTTTTGGGGAACTCGTGGTGTGTAGTGGATGGTTTGGGTAGGAATTCATATGTGCATTATGTCATGGTCATGATACATAAGAATGTTATTATGAATATTGATTGTGTTATTTGGTTCTATCAGAAAATGCTTGAATGTATGTAATATGCTTGACTGTTTAGACTTACACTGAGCTTGTTAAGCTCACCCTATTACTTCAAATTCTTAGATAATTAACGAACTTAAGATCGAAATTGGTATACAGACGTATCACGAACTTTGAACTTGAAACACCATTATGATTTAATTTATTTAATTTTCTTTCTTATTATTATTATTCAATTTTTGGACTATAAAATTGTTTAAAACTATGGTGACCACAACAACAATTCTTATTATAGGAATGAGCAACACAATGGTCAAATCCTAGTAAACAACTCGAGCCAATGATGTCAACAGGTAATGACATCACTATTTTAACTCTGACTTTCTCGACATTATTATAACACTAATAATGCAATAACAAATGGCTCTTAGGGGTAAACCTCAATGACAGATGTAAAACCCACAATAGGAGTAATTTTGTAAGAACTAAAGCCAGCTGCTAAAAATAGTTTAGCCCATTCTTCTTCTCGCCTCTCTTTTCTAGCCACCAATACCAACATCAACCTGTCAAAAAAGAGTTGTGTTTTAGTTAAGCTTGAGGCTTCATCATTCACTTGCTCATTCTCCCTCACAACCATGTCAATTATGGTCAACTTTCTTCCTACCTTGTCTTGGCTTGAAATGGCCTATTAACATCACTTCAAAATTGTCAAGCATCCTTCATCATTCCAATCGTGCAATACCTTCTGTTCAATTATTATTCATAATTAGCTCAAAATCATAAAACATTAGCTAACCCACAAACTATGATTACATTTGCCTTCAAATCTTTGAATATTATCATGTGTAATAGAATTTGTTGAATATTCAGGATCGCTCTTGGGGTTCAAGATTTTAGATTTTGGGCTGATTTAGATGAGGATAAATGGAAGCAATATAATAAAGAAGATGGTGCCCAAAATTGATTCCTTTGTTTATGTATCGATAAAACATTTTGATTTCAAAATTGAGTTGAAAAAATAGAATGCTGGAAAGTATTGATTTTCTTATTAGTATCGATACCTGACTTCCCAAAATATTGATTCCTATTATTGTGTATTGATACCTACATTATTTTTTTGGAAATTTGCTATATGGCCCCTAAGCATGTATTTAAACTATTTCGAATGTCGTATAATGTTTGTCCAGTCACAATCACCTCTGAAAATGCTTTAACTAATAAAAATTGTTCTTGCTTGAAGTTGTGTATGCATGTGGTAAAGTTACGATAATGTTGTAGTGTCATGTAACTCAAGTCTGACGACCGGGCTGGGTGAGGGGTGTTATAATGTCTGAGTGTGAATTTAATGGTATCTAGTTCTGCATAAGTTTTCATCCATAAAAAATGTCCATGAACAACTATTTTGAGTTAAGTGTATATGTTAAGGCATGGGACATCGCTAGAGACACCGGCGATAGGTGTGCATTCTTTTACAAGTGACTCGGGGCAAAACCAAGCCTATAGTTGCTACAAATCCAGATCCTCCCCCTTGTACTATGTACAATTATGCCAAGCCCACTCTAACTGGGGCTAAATCGAGTATTTTGAGACCCACTATTGCTGCAAATAATTTCTAACTGAAGCCGAACACTATTTAGATGATACAACAATTTGTTTTGTTCGATGATTTGCAAGACGAATATTTCAATAATCATTTGTCTAATTTTCTAAAAGTCTGTTATACTTTCAAGATTATTGGCGTTTCTGATGACACCATTTGTCTACAGTTGTTTCCCTGCTCGTTAACAAATAAAGCTAAATAGTGGCTGAATTCTTTACCACGAGGTTCTATGACTACATGGGAGCAAATGGTAGAGAAATTCCTACTTGAAGTACTTCCCACCAGCTAAGACAGCCAAGTTGAGGAATGATGTCTCTTCATTTGTTCAAATCGACTTAGAGACCCTATATGATGCATGAGAGAGGTATAGGGATTAATTGAGACGATGCCCTCACCATGGGTTACCTCTATGGCTACAGGTTCAAACCTTCTACAATGGTTTGAATCCCTCAACTAGGAAATTGATCGATGTAGCAGCCGGTGGTACTCTGAACAATAAAACACCTAAAGCGGCTTACGAGTTTATAGAGGAGATGTCACTGAATAATTATCAGTGGCAAGTCATGAGGACAAAGCTGATGAAAGTAGCCGGTGTTTTCAACTTGGATGCAGTCAACATGTTATCAAATAAGGTAGAACTTTTAAATAAGAAAATTGATGGTTTATGTGTTTCTACATACGTGCATTCGGTGATACAATACGATGCAAATGGAGGTGGAATAAATCATCCAGAATATTTACCCTTCGGTCCTAGCATGGTGAATGAGCAAATAAACTATATGGGTAATAATTCTAGACCTCAAAATAACCCATATAGTAATAACTATAATGCAGGATGAAGGAACCACCCAAATTTCTCATGGGGTGGTCAAGGAAACCAAAGACCACAACCCCCTCCGGGCTGTCAACAATCCTATCAGCTAGAGAAAAAACTGAACCTTGAAGAGATGTTAGCAAAATTTATTTCGGTGTCAGAGACTCGTTTTCAAAACACCAAGATAGCTTTGAAAAATTAGCAAACGTTAATTCATGGGCTCAAAAATTAAATTGGATAGCTTGCAAAATTGGTTTCGAAAAGGCAACAAGGTAGTTTACCTAGTAATCCGAACCCAACCCAAAAGAGCATGTGAAAGCAGTTACATTAAAGAATAGGAAATTGTTGGCTGAACTCGAAAAGAAGCTGCAACAGGAATCTAAAAAGGCAAATGATGAGAGGGTAAATCCCGAAGTAGTTCAACCGCAAGTACTTAAAGATTACAAACCACCGATCCCATATTCGAAAAAGTTAAAGAAAGATCGCATGGATGAACAATTTGGTAAATTTCCTAAACTTTTCAAACAATTGCATATTAACTTACATTTTGTTGAAGCTATTTCGCAAATGCCCACATATGCAAAAATTTTAAAGGAGCTACTAACAAATAAAATGAAGTTTGAAGAGTTATCCACTATAGAACTCAACGAGGAATGTTCAAATATTCTCCAAAATAAACTACCAACCATGCTAAAAGATCTAGGAAGTTTTACTGTTCCTTGTTTTATTGGTAGTTTAATCATTGAGAAAGCATTAGCTTATTTAGGAGCTAGCATTAATTTGATACCTTATAAAATGTTCAAGCAGCTTGGCCTTGGGGAACCAAAACCCACTAGGATGAGTATTCAGTTAGCTGATAGATTTGTTAAGTATCCTAAGGGTATTATTGAATATGTCCTTGTAAAAGTAGATAAATTTATATTCCCCGTTCATTTTGTTGTACTTGACATGGATGAGGATGTTGAGGTACTTTAAATTGTAGGTCTCCTTTTTTTAGCTACTGCTAGAGCTATCATTGATGTGGGTGATGGTAAACTTGTGCTTAGGGTAGGTGATGAAGAGATTATCTTTAAAATCTATGATACTATGTGATTTTCTAGAGAACAAGATGATTCTTGTTATTTTATTGACTCTATAAAAAATGTTATTCAAGATTCATTAAAGGAAATCGTTCATAGGGAAATGTTGGAACTGTGTCTGGTTTAAGGAGAGGAGGTAAATGGTGATGATGCTTTAATAGGTAAGAAAAAAATCAATTTAGACTCTAATGAGCCTTCACTGAGACAAACAAAGTATGAGGACATTAAGGTAAGCAAGGAGTTGAAATTAAAACCTCTATTGAAAAACCTCCCAAGCTGGAATTGAAGCAATTACCAAATCACTTAGAGTATGGATTTCTTGGAGACAATTCTACATTACCAGTGATTATTGTTTCGAATTTAAAGCCAAATAAGAAAGATGAGTTATTGAAAGTGTTGAAGGAACATAAAAGAGCTATAGCCTAGAAGATTTCTGACATTAGAGGGACCAGTCCTCCTTTTTGTACCCATAAAATTTTAATGGAGGATGAATACAAACCATGTGTGCAAGCTCAAAGACGGTTAAATCCTAACATGAAGGAAGTCGTTAAGGCTGAGGTAATTAAACTTGTAGATGCTGGAGTTATTTATCCTATTTCTAATAGTACTTGGGTGAGTCTTGTGCAGGTTGTTCCTAAAAGGGGAGGCATGACTGTTGTAGCTAACGAGAAGAACGAGTTAATTCCAACGAGAACAGTCACGGGATAGAGCGTTTGTATTGACTATAGGAAGTTGAATGATGCCACAAGAAAAGATCATTTTCCTCTACCATTCATAGATCAAATATTGGAAAGATTATCTAGCCATATGTATTATTACTTCTTAGATGGACTCTCTAGCTATTTTCAAATCCCGATAGCTCCCTAGGACCAAGAAAAAATGACATTTACATGTCCATATGGTACGTTTGCTTATCAAAGAATGCCTTTTTGATTATGTAATGCTCCTGCTACTTTTCAACGTTGCATGTTAGCCATCTTTGATGAACCTGTAGAAGACATTATAGAGGTATATATGGACGACTTCTCGACCTTTGAAAATGCTTCAACTAATAAAAATTGTTCTTACTTGAAGCTGTGCATGCATGTGATAAAGTTACAATAATGTTGTAGTGTCATGTAACTCGAGTCTGGCGGCCGGGCTAGGTGAGAGGTGTTACAATGTCTGAGTGTGAATTTAATGGTATCCAGTTCTGCATAAGTATTCATCCGTGAAAAATGTCTATGAAAAACTGTTTTCAGTTAAGTGTATGTGTTAAGGCATGGATTGTTAAAAGTGAACTCCGAGGATATGTTCTGTTGAGAATTATATGTGTGCTTTAGAGGCTTAAACAATGTTTCGAAGGATCGTCAGTTAATTAAATAAGGAAGATATGAGTATAATAAGAGCATGATAGTTGGCTATAAGGGTATGTTGAAACTGAAGTGATATCTACCCAAAATATTGGTTTAGAAGAATGGTTGGCACGCTATAATTCATACAAGAATGCAAAGTACCCATCCTGGTGTCTCTGTAACAAAGCTCACTAAGTACTCTTGTACTTACAAGGTTTCTTATTGTTTTCATGTTTGGAACGAGTTTGCGTCAGGAGAGACGATGTCAAGAGTATGCCAAGGTGTTGGCGGGATGGGCTATTATGCATACAACGGAAAAGTGGCGTAGTCTAGGACTACATCATCTGTATATGTCATTAATAAACTTCTATTTTGTAATGTTTCATGTCAAGTCTATTGTAACTAGTTATTTCGAAACATTTCTCTTGTATTAAAACGTTAATTATTCAGTTAAAATAATAAATAGAATACTTAAGGAAATGAGTAATATTATATTGTTTTGTAAAATTTGTTAATAATTGGTGTAGTAACATGTGATATTCGAAGCCAGCAAATCGAGTCGGGTTGAGGGCATTACAACCACGACCAGAGTAGCCACCATCCTCACCACCCAAACCATTTCTAACCCTAACCATGGTAGAAGATAATAGAAATAACAGTTGAAAGTCCAAAGATATTTACATATAAACGATAACTCCTCTTCTCGCTAGTGGTATCTCGTGAACTTTCTGAGTAAAAATAACTAGTGAATAGTTTAGGGTTAAGTGAGCGTCATTTTAAAGAAAAAGATCCAAGAAAGCGGTTCATTTTTCAAAACAATAAGCCCAATAAGTCGCATAAAATTGTATTCTGCTATTGTTAACAAAGCGTATGTGATAAGCTTTAAAAAAACTAAAAAGACTAAAAAATATACTCATTAAAAAAAACTAAAAAAATCTCAAAATTATACAAATAAACCATATACTCATTTTATAAAACAAACTTAAAAATAAATATAAAATATTTT
>JABFAF010276967.1:0-23888 GCA_013677275.1 Gossypium schwendimanii | reverse complement strand
TAATTTCTTTGTTATACGAACTTACTAAGCTTAAATGCTTACTCTGTGTTATTTTTCGTGTTTTATAGTGATTCAGAAGCTCGTTCAGGTTGGAAGCTTGTCGGAGCTATATCACACTATCCATCGGCTCTTTTGGTACTTTCGGTTATTTAATTTTGGTTATAATGGCATGTATAGGTTAATTTGGCTAATATTGGCATAGAAGTGTTTTGTTGAGATTAACCACTTATTTGGCTTGTGTTTGGTATATTTTGCTATGTATATAGAAATGGCCTTATCATGTTTGATGTGTGGTTTGGTATAGGTAATATGTGAATTGATTTATGTTTGATGGATGAAAATTTAAATGGTAGTTGAATATGTATTAGGTCATTTAGGTAAGTTTGGATACATGGTTGACATGTTTTTTTAGTTGTCATTTGAGGTGTTTAAGGGCATATTGGTTTTATGTGATGATATTACATGTTTTAAACTTGATTTTGGCTGGTTTTGGATATCTATTTATGACATGGTTATATGCAAACTGTTGTGTTTAGGTTGGTACCAATTTGGGTGAGAAATGTGGTTTGAAAAATGTCCTCTTTTCGTCCACACAGGCAGAGACACGAGCGTGTGTGTCAGCCTTGTGTGACATACGACCAAGTGACACAGCTGTGTGTCCCCTGTATCTTTTAAAGAGTGCAAGTGAGTATGCTCACACGGTCTAGCACATGGGTATTTGGCTTGGCCGTGTGACTCAAGTCAGTGAGTTACACGGGCACGGACATGGTTTGGGATACGGCCGTGTATCGCTATTTCGAATGCCCACACGGCTGTGTGACCCCTGAAGTTTTGAAAATTTTATAAGTTTTCGAAAAATTCTCTGAATTCTCGATTTGTTTCTAAGGTGTATTTTGGGCCTCGAGGGCTTTTATTAGGGACAATATGCATGATTATGATTGGTTTCTGACATGAATACTATATGTTATGAAATGTTTAAATTTTCTGTCCGTTTAAATTGTAAACTTCGGTAATACTTCGTAACCCTATTTCGGCAACAGATTTGGGTTAGGGGTGTTACATTGCCAACATCTCTTCAAGGTTCGGTTTCTTCTATTGCTGATAAGGTTATTGAAAACTTGGAGGGGCTTGTGACCTTTGATTTCCTTGACCTCCCCAAGAGAAATTTCGATGGTTCCTCCAATCTGCATTATAGTTATTGTTGTAAGGGTTATTTTGAGGTTTAGAATTATTACCCATAAAGTCAACTTTCTCATTCTTCGTGCTAGAACCAAAGGGTAAACATTCTGAATTAATCATCCCCACTCCATTTTCATTGCATTACATCACTGGATTCACCTACGGAGAAAAACTCAAACCACCAATTTTCTTATTCAGTGCTTACACCTGGCTTGACAACATAGCAACTGCATCTAGATTAAAAACATAATAACTTACCTCGGGTGTTTTATTATTCAGTGTTCCACGAGATGCTGCATCAATTAACTGCCTGGTCAAAAGATTCAAACTATTGTAGAAAGTTTGAACTTGTAACCACAAAGGTAACCCATGATGAGGGCATCTTCTTAATAGATCTTTAAATCTCTCTCATGCATCATATAATGTCTTCAAGTCAATTTGAGCAACAAAAAGATATGTCGTTGCACAACTTAGTTGTTTTAGCTGGTGGGAAGTAAATCGATAGAAAATTTTCAATCATTTGCGCCCAAGTAGTGATAGAACCCTGTGGAAGTGAATTCAACCACTATTTTTCCTTACTCCTCAAAGAGAATGGGAATAACCGTAAGTGTGTGGCATCATCAGAAACACCATTGATCTAGAATGTGTCATAAATCTCTAGAAAGTTAGCCATGTGAGTATTAGAATCTTTATCTTGCAAACCATCAAACTGTACATACTGTTGTACCATCTAAATTGTGTTCGGCTTCAGTTCAAAATTATTTCCAGCAATGGTAGGTTTCACAATATTCGATTCAGTCCCAATTAGAGTGGGCTTAGCATAATCATATATAGTCTGCAGGGTAGGACCTGTAGGAGGTAGCTGATTATTTTGATTGTCAGCCATACCTTCACAATAATACTCTTTTCCTCTTGATCATTTACTATATTTTGTTCACTTTGCCTTGTTGCTCTAACCTCTCTATGATTTCTGCGAGTAGTCTTTTCAATCTCAAATGGATCCAACGAGTTTCCTCTAGTCATAAACTAAAAGAACCTGCCAAAAGCAAACAAAAGAAAAATTAGAATGTAAAAATTAAATTAAAAACAAAAATATTAAAAATAAAATAAAATAAAAAATGGCTAAATTAATAGAAATAAAGTTTTCCTAATATTTCAATCATTAGCAACAGTGCCAAAAACTTGATGACCATAAAACCAACTAAAAGTTTGACAAAGACAAGTGCACCTATCAATTAATAGTATAGCTACTGTGAGCATAGATATCGTTCTCACGAATACTAAAAGTAGTAGTAATTACCGTGTTTCTATTATTTAACCAAAAAATTGGAGTGAATGATTAAAACTAAAATTTAACTTCAAAATTAGAAGATAACCAAGGAAATTTATCAAGAAAGACGTCCGGAAACTCCTTAACATTACGGATACTGTTCATAGAAGAACTACTAACAGCGGCATCTAGAAAATAAGCTCGATATGCTTCACATCCTTTTCTAACCAATATTTTGGCAACCAAAGCGAAGATTACATTTGACAAGTAATCTTTATGCTCACCCAAGATCACAATTTCCTTTCCACTACCTACCTTCATCGTTACCCTTTTTGTAGCACAACCTAAACTGACTTAGTGCTTGACCAACCAGTCCATTCCCAAAATCAAACCAAATTCGTTGAATGGTACCTCCATCAAATCGGCTGGGAAAATTTCACTCTAAAATTTAATGAACAATGTCTATAAATTTTATTCACCACAACAAATTGCCTTAAAGGACTAACCACAAAAATAACACTAACAAAATCTTCTACCTTAATTCCCAATTTATCAGACATAGAGTAGGCAACGTACGAATGGGTAGAACCTATATCTATCAAGGCAAAGTACTGTACATAACTAATTGTCAAAGTACTTGCGATAACATCATCTGCATCACGGTCCTCTCTACGCCTCACTTCATAAACCAAGGCAGGGTGTCTCACCTTAGTTCGATTTGCACCTTGACCCGATGTTCTTTGTCCCGTATTACTAGCTATGTTATTACTACATCCTATTTGATTCTAATTCTGATTCGATTTCGATGCTTGCATTTGCTCAACCATACGTGTACAATCCCTAATATGATTATCCAAATATCCACATTTTAGACATGCTCCCAATATCCTTCAACATTCCCTTGGATGACGTTTCCCACATTCTTGAGTCCTACCTCTAGCACTAATTGTAGTTGAATTTTGTTACGGTCTATTATCCCTGGCTCTCTTCATAGGACGCGAGTTAGAGCTACTAGAGCCAAAATCGCTCTTAACTAGAGTCTTAATCTTATCCCTCTTCACAGCCTCCACACGTTTTACCTCCTCTAATATATTAACCTTCTCTACCAAAGTCTCAAAACTCTTTTCTGAAGTGGAGCAACCTAAACTTTCAAATCATACCACAGCCCATTCTCAAACTTAACACACTTGTCATGGTCAGTAGCTATCATACCTTGTGCATATCAGCTCAATCTCATAAATTTTGCCTTGTATTCAGACATTAACTTATCGCCTTATTTTAGCTTAATAAACTCGAGCTTACGAGCTTCCACATATCTTGTGCCTATATACTTCTACTGAAATGCGTTCTAAAAATACTCCCAAGTTATTCTCTTAGCTTGAGTGCCCCAGATAACAAATTGCACTAACAGTATGGCTCAACCTCTAAGAGTGACATTATAACCTTCAATTTCTGTTTTGAGGTACAGTCCAGATAATTTAAAATCGTCTTAGTAGCCTCCATCCAATACTCAGCTACTGTAGAGGTCATCCCAACAACTCCCCAAAATAGCTCAGCTCCATTAGAATGAAGCCTTTCAGTCACAAAACTACAGCCCCTAGTACCAGTTTATGCTCCAACAACCCACTGCAATACCATCAAAAAACTTTGAGATATAACACCATGAACAGGGTCTGGATTTACATCCTCATTAGCAAACTTCTCAAGCTCTTGATTCACATTATCTATATCAGGTTCATTATCGTTAGGATTGACTGCAAGCTTTAGCGTACGTACTTGTGTCGTAGATGACTCATCTTGAGCCGCACAATGATGTGCTTCATGAGTTCATACTCCACGATTATTCATTTTGATTAATGTCTTATTAAAATCTATAGTTCAAAAATATTATTAATTATTCACATGTATTTATAGTCTTATGATCAAGAATTTTTAATAATCATAAATTTTCATTCTAAATCTCAATGAATACATCATCTAAAGAGGAATTAGCATCGAAATGTCAAAATTTTGGTTTTGAAATTTAATAATAATTTTTTTTAAAAAAAATTCTCTTTAAAATATGCATGCAGAATCAATTAAAAATCCACAGTTCAAGTTTTGAACTCTAAATCTGATACCACCAAATGTAACCACCCAAACCTGGCCTAGATGTTATGGCCAAATTTCGAAAGTCACATTAATTCCGTAGGAAAGCTTTTTCTATTTAAAACAATTATGTTTATATCGTTTTTAGTAAAATTTTCTACTACTTCAGAATAATTTATTAACATTGAAAAACATTTAGTAAGACATTATTAATTTGAGCAAATTTTTTTAAGATAAATTAGTTTACTGCTTTTAAACGTTTTAAGAAGGAAAGTTGCAGTATAAATTTAAAAATGTTACTTACAAAAAGGTCTGTATGTAAACAATTTGCAGCGGACTTAATAATACTTTAGAAAACTTTATATGTGATATTATTTAAAAATGGGTCAACATTTTAAGTTCTAAAATCAGTGACTAATATGTTTAAAAATGCATCGTTTATGCATGCACAATAGTTATTGTATCAAAATTATAACTAACCAAAAACAACCCAAAGTCCAATGTCAAAAAACAAAACCAAAGAGTTTATAAATTACTTTATTAAAATTTAATCTGAGAGTCTCCTCCAAGTGTTGTATCCAAGTCCTACGCACGGGTATTATCTAAAAAGTTTATGAAATCTAAAGGAGTGAGCTAATAAGCTCAATGTAAGTTTTATATCAAGCTAAATATCAAATAACACTTTAAACATTACAATATTATTTCATACACAAAATAATCAAAATTGTAGACTTTTATGCACATGATTATTTCAATGCAAATTTTCACAAAAATAACTATGCATGTTTTTCAAAACATCATACCCATCACCGCTACACACCAAAAGGAGTTCCCCAGAAATCTTCCATCCAAAACACACCAGCATATATGTGGACAAAACCACTAAATTTACATACTAGCTTCCAGCACACATAATTCTGGTCAAGCCACCAAAATCACAGACAAGCTGTCGAAACAAATATGGATAAACCACCAAAAATTCATGTGTCATGGCATGCAAATTCATGATCAAAACAATAAACATGTTAAACATGCATTCATATACAAATCCAATATCGATAGTCATGGTAGCCCATGCTTTACAAAACGAACATATAATCC
This sequence comes from Gossypium schwendimanii, assembly GCA_013677275.1. Taxonomy (NCBI): domain Eukaryota; kingdom Viridiplantae; phylum Streptophyta; class Magnoliopsida; order Malvales; family Malvaceae; genus Gossypium; species Gossypium schwendimanii. The sequence goes on along the minus strand of JABFAF010276967.1, from coordinate 18,250 downwards.
ATCATATCAAATAGAAGTTACAAGCACAAATATAGACAGTTTTGCATAGAATAAATAGCCATCTTTGATAAAAAAATTTTAATAATAGGGTATAGCATGGAAAATTGAACTTGGTTCACTTAAGAGTTACTTAAGGTGCTTAACCACTAGACCACTTCAATCGCTTGTTCATGAAATAACAATGACAACTAGAATTTTAGGATGTGGCATAGGTTTTCTTTTTCTTTTCCTTTCCTTTTTCTTTTCATTTTTAGTTTAAGTTTTCTCTTTTCTTTTTAGAGTAGATTTTATTCTTGTAGTTTTTGTTCTTCTTTCCTGTAAAAGACTTTGTAAATGAAGATGGATGAAGCTTTTGGATGCCATTGGTTCCACATCTAAATTAACATTTCTTATCCTTATCTCTTTATTGTGCTAATTAACTGTTCGATGAAATGTCTATTTGTATGTTAAGCTTTATTGTGTTCTAAATTGTTGGATAGTAGGTTAATTGGTTGGTTGTTAGCTTAAGTTAATGTCTATTTTTGATTGATTGGTTTCTCGATTATATCAAAATGCTTAATACATTAGAATTGATGCCTCTAGTGGAAAAACTAGATACATGAAACTGAAAGGAGAGTTTATCCTTAGATAGTACAATATAATCATGTCGAGTAGTGAGACCGAGAGGCAATCTTAGGAGTATCTTTTGGTCTAGAATGAGACCGAAAGGAAATTCTTAACTAAAAGTGGAAACCAACATAATTGATATAGGTTTATTAGTTTAATGAGTAGTTAACTAATCAATCGATCACCATTTAATCATTTACATTATCTAATACATTAGGAAGAAAGTTTAGGGCCAGTTTAGCATTGTGTCTTAGAAGCACTTTTGGACCAAAGAACACTTTTAAGCACAAGCAAAAAATTTATGCTTATGCTTTTGGCCAAAAAAATGCTTTTGCAAAGCATTTTTTTTGTCCCAACAGCACTTTTGAAAAGTTCAAAAGCATTTTGTTTAGCAATGCTTTTATCTCAAAAGTGCTTTTTGTCCCAAAAGTGATTCTGAGAAGCAATGCTAAATTGGCCCTTAGCTTAGTTAGTTTAATTAATAGTTTAATTTTAGTTTATAAACAATTTTATTTTGTACTTGCACTAATAATTTCTAACTCAATTAGATTAGTAATTGCTTAATTTGCAATTAACTTGATAAATACATTTACCCACTTGGAAATCCTTTGAGTTTGACCCCTTGGAATACTACGGTGTTCCATTGGAAAATATAAATATTACAACTGACACTGTTCGCTTGCAATTAAAACCCACTCTTTAAATTGTTTCATAAAATATTTTATTTTCCTACGCACAAGTGTAGACGAGTCAAGTTGTTGTCGCCGTTGCCAGATATTGCGATGGTGCAAATGTGTAGTCAAGTTGGTTTTTAAAGCAATATTAGTCGAAAGATAAGGAAATTAAATAGTGATTTTTATTTTGTTGTATAGTGTTTTATTTTATTTTAATTTACCTTGTTGAATATTTAGGTTAATCATGTTTAATAACAACAGATATAGGTGGTTGGGAGACCAATGCAATTATGAAGGTCAATCGAGTTCAACAAATGGAGATTTGGCGAACCATTGGAGTTATAATGGCGATTATGGATGGCAAGAGTATTCATACGAGCATCCTTATGGTTCATATAGATATGCAACTGAGATGGGTAGTTACAATCAAGGGTGGTCGGATAATTATCTAGCACAAGATTCATATTCTTCATATTACTATCTTGAAAGTAATATGGAGAGTGATGATTACATGGAAGAAACATCCCTTGCTACACGGGTTGGAATTTTGGAGGAGAACATGTCTTCATTATAAGATGATGTTTCCTCCATGTCCAATATGGTGGAGTAAATATTGGAAGCCATCCAACATCGAGTTTCAATGAGCACTCTGATGGAAGAGGTCGAGCATGATATTCCCGAGCTCGAGGAAGAGGACCACTCCACCATTGTTAAGCATGATGAGTTGAACATAAGTGTTCAAAAAGATTTTTGAATTGAAGACCATGACGAGGTTGCGAGAAATGAAGAAGGTTTCTTCACTGCTATTGACATAGGATTAGGAGCAGTAGTATGAGTAGAGTTAGATGTAGATGTAGATGTAGATGAAGAGCTAAATTGGGAACTAAGTGAAAGTGTGGAGTTGACACACTTTACGACTATTTTTGTAGAGAAGCCAACTAACGAACCTAACGAGCATATCTACCTTTTTTTTCAAATGGAAAGTAAAGCTCGGTTGTCTATAGATTATTGCTACATTAAGTCTGTGATGCTCGAGGCTATAGTACCCTAGAACGAGTTTTATGGTTGGTTAGGCTTTAGAGAGAAGTGGCTCATGATGTGGTTGTCTCGACGATCAGATATAAGATGAAAGAAATGTCTTTGATCAAAGAGGGAGGTCGTTGTCTCAACAATAAAGAATAAACACCGATTCAAAGTGTTGAAGACCTCACGGAAGTTCTCTTACGGTGGCGATACGAATTGCCCCAATTATTAAGGACTTCAATAATTTTTATTTGTGTTCTTTTTTTAATTCTTTTGTGTTTGGTGTGTTTGCTTTGTTTTTCTATGTAGGTCTACCCACTGAGAGCTACACAACATTGAGAGCTTTAACAATGTTTGAGGATTACACCATTTTGCTGCACTTACATTAGATAAGGGGAGTCTTCTTAAACTTTATCTTTAGTTGGGACACATTGGGGACAATCTGTAACTTAAGTGTTTTAGGGTGTACATAGATTTTATGTTTGTGTGTTTTGTTTGTATATTTTCTATTTTTGCAAAATTTAAAAAAATTAAAATTTTTAAAAAATATTTTCATTTTTTTTCATTGATTTTGTTGTTCTTGCATGGTTCTTGGACAATAATTAAGAAATAGGTCATTAGTTGTAAATATCGAATAAGTATGTTGAATTGTCAATCATGTAAATTTTGACCGATTCTAGATAATTCGATGTTTTTAATTGTAGACTAATTAGTTTGATTAGTTAATTTGTATAATAGATTGGAGGTAATAACTTTAAATGAAAATGTATAAAGTGTACCATAGGATGAATGAAGTATATGGATCCTTGTAGATAAATGATTTGAATTGTTAATTATTTGTTTAAATAGATGTATGCTTGATAGAATTGGGGTTGTGTGAATAATTTGGGAAATAACTTAGGCACTGTTTGAATTATCCCAGAGCCTAAAAGCTTACCTTTTGCTATGTACCTCTAGTTCCCATATTTTTGAGCCTTAAGCATTCTTGTCCTTGTAACATTAATATCAAAACCTTGAGCCTAAACGAGTCAAGTACTCAACCCTTCTCTATCTTGATTTTTTTTAAATACACTATGTAATCGATGTCGAGCCATAGGCAATGAGGGTAGGTAGAAACATTATGGTAGTTTTGTGTGCAGTAAAAGAAAATGAAAAGATTAGACATTTAGTACATTAAAAAGAGAGAGAAGAGAACATTGTGAACAAAATAGCGCAAAAAGAAGAAAAAGAGAGCTTAAAAAGAAATCAAAGTTGAGCTTGAAACAAAAAATCTTCCTGTTCACATTTACTAATTTTGTACGTACTAATATTGCATAATACCTTATAAAATTTTGGAGAAATAAGGTAAGTGAGGGAAGAATAAATAAGGAGGTGAGTTTGTAAATAAATTTGGGGTAAGTAGGAAACAATGTCATGTGCTTAATTGTTTCTAGTTCTTGAACTTGTTTTGAGTGGCTATTGTTTGAACTCTAAACCGTCATTTATTATGCTTTTAGGTCTTGTGTTTTATTGTTAATTTGAATTAAATGAATCGTTGTGTGGTTGGTTGGACTAAGCTATTGTGTTCAGTTTGTTCATTGCTTATTACTTGCAGTTGCTCTATTACTTTGATGTTGATATTTTTGGTCTTATATGCGCTTTCAAGTACATTATGACTAACACTCACAACGGTAAATTCAAGGTCACCATCCTCGCTTCAAAAAAGCAAAAGACTTTGGGCTCGACCTCTTCTTCGAGCCCCTCTCAGTTGTAAGAAACCCATGTCTACAATTCCCTTCGGGTCCTCAAGAGGACCTCTATCAGTACTTATGGCAGAGGCTCTTGGGATTAGGTTGTTGTATCGATTGGGAGGCCCTACAAGAGATACTCTTGGTTGATAGAGTGCGTGCACTGATAAAGATAGCTCCTTGGGATCGATTTTTCTCCACCATCGAGCCCACCTACTTGGAGCTTACTTTAGAGTTTTGTTCAGCATTTTTTCTACAACAGGTGATGTCAAGACATTATGAGCCGCACACTATTTCTTTCCAACTCAGTGGTACAAAGCGTTATCTAAGCGTCTCGGGCTTCAGCGCCGGCCTTGGACTTTATTTTGAGGAGTTCATAAGTGTCGAGGGGTTCCTCACATTATAAAAGTACATCATTAGTCCCCTTCTCTCTGTTGGACTGACATTACTATGACTGTCACACCATATAACCCAAGTCAATCAAAGGTGACTTCTCTACTTCCGGCATTGCGTTACATCAATACCATTTTGGCGCACACTTTGACTAGTCGGAGGAGAGCATCAATGTGGTGGGCACATATGATGCTTACTTTATTTAGAGCATGGAAACATGACAGCCTTTCGATCTTACATACTTCGTCACCCTATCTTTTCAGCACCACTCTGACCACAGTAGAAAGGTTCCTATCTGTTTGGGCCCGTATGTGACTCTCCTAGTGAGATATTTTGGCCTCCTTGCAACTGCAGAGCAGACATCCTCCTTTACACTAGTAGGGTCACATGAGGATGATCGAGTGACAGCATGGAGTGGATCCACGTCGATACATATTATCTCATTTAGACCCTCAGGATGAGCATGAAGAGTTTCTCGACGATGATCCTCCTCACCGCTTGGACCCACATGATTTCCACCACCAAGTCACCCTACCGCTGCTACTGCTGTTACACTCGAGAAGCTCTTCGAGCAGTTCAATCAATTTGAGTAGCGATGCCTTGAGTGATTTGATAGCATTGACACAGTTTTGCATCAGATTTGTGAGCACCTCCATATTTCTCCACCTAATTATGTGCCTCACGATCCCTATGCCTCCCAAGACGATGATCACTAATCTATTTCGTTTTATTTGCTTTATTTATATTATTTGCGATTGTACTTTTTTCTCTTTTTAGTTGTTTTATTTTGATTTGTGAGACTTCTTTATTTTATTTTTATTTTGAACTATGCTATTGTTTTTATTATTTAGATGGTTGTTTTTATTTGTGTTTGAAATCTTTTAATCTTATTTATTTGTGTTTCTCTTATTAGTTGCACGAAAACATGCACTACATTTAGACTTTCCCACATTTTTGGTTTCTCTATTTCGGTGATTTCATCCAAATTCAGGGCAGTTTCAGTTCTCTCCCTCTCTTTTAATATTGTGCTTATATCTATTTGTACATTGAGGACAATGTACATCTTTAGTGTGGAGAGGTTGTTTGTATATTTTTGATAAAACCCTTTAATTATTTGTTATGGGGACAATGTACATCCAAATTTGGAATTTTTATTGATGTTGTTTTGGATTTATTTCTGGATATTTCTTCATTGGTTGATTTAAACTTTAAGACACGAAAGAGTCAAGCATGATAAGTTGTTTTTCAGAAATAAATATTGTAGGTTGTCTCATTGAATTGAAGTATTATCTTGAAATTTTGAAATTGCAAGTTTGACATCAAAACCATAATATTTTGTGAGCTTTTAAGCCAATAGAGCATATATTGTATTTCGCGCTCATTTTATTTTTTGTTGAGAGTATGACAACTCGACTTTTTATTCTAGAACTTGCTTCGATTATGCATGTCGAGACCACTTTATTGATTTGATATACTGAGATGATAAAGGTACTTAAGATTTAACCCATTTAACCTGTAAAAAGCTTCTCTATTGAATTAACTCCAAGTAAACCCCTTTGATCCTAACTCTTTTTTTTCTCAACACTGTTTTTATTAACCCATAACCCATATGTACGTTGTAAAATTATCATTTTTACTGACTCTCTTTTTGTTGAGATTTGTTTTGGTTAGTTGTCTAACTATGTTTCATTTTTTTGAATTGTTGAATTTTATTTTTATTCTCAAAAATATATATAAAATTTAAAAAAAATGAAAAAGAAAATATTTGATTAAGCTTGAATAGCTAGTTTGTAATTTCTCTTAATTCAACAACTGATTGTTTTTCTAGTTTGGTAAGTTATTAATTCGATCTCGATTATAACCAACTTTTCTGGCCTTTTCCATACCCTTAACCCAAGCTCCATTACAACCTTTTAAAGACCTCTTGATTGGTGTGTCAACTCATTTTCTAGTGGGGGAGATTTGATTTTTAAGCAAACCTATGGTAATGACATCTCTTATTAGAATATTAAGTGCATATAATGGCATGTATTTCTAGACTCGTACACGTTATGTTCAGTCCGAGAATCGACTAAAATATAGCTCTGATACCATTAAATATAACACTTCTAACTTGTATCTATCACTAGAATAAGGTTATGGAGCATTACCATAAAATTTTAACTTACCATCTCATTACATAACATTAAAATTTAACATGATATAATCCAACCAATAGCTTGGCACAAGCCTAAGTGCCAACAACAACACATGTTAGCATACTTGAACATAATTCATATGAATTTAACATAGGTAACCATTACTCTTGAACATAATTCAATTGGATTTATCATCTTCCATAACATAACATATTTTCCAGGTATCTCAACATTTCAATATTTTTCATAAATACATATCTTGGTTCATATTGAACACTTACCATTTTCTTTCCAATTCATGCCCTTTGAATCATTTAGAATATCATCAAATACGCGAGATAGCTCACATGAAGTGTGCTAAACATATAATCGTAGAATTTTCCTTTCCTTTACATTGTTGCTCACACGAGCTGTGAAATGGGCCTGCTCACAAGAGTTATGGGTCAGAATGTAAGCTACACGATACTACTCACACGAGCTGTGGAGTATCCGTAACAAATGCAGGACCTCAGCCATCGGTAAGACATTTAAGACCAGCACCTGAATCATGAAAACCCTAATGACATGTCATTTGTAACCTACGAATTTCTAAGTTTCAAATGGGGCTCGATAGTCGTCGTAAATTCATTGGATTACATTAATTAATTACATAAAAATAAAAAATTTTCATATAGCTCAAAAGATAGCATTAAAACATTACACAACTACACGAACTTACCTCGACGATAAATGCGTAGAAATGGAGTCGACTAATCCGAGGCTTTATCTTTACCAATATCTTAATCCGTACGATGTCTAACTTGATCTAAATAGATAAATTCAATCTATTTAATATTCATTCTATTCAATTCAGTCCACAATTCATGCATTTACAAAATTATGCTTTTTCCCCTATTATTTTAATTTCTTTACAAATTAGTCCTTAAGCCCGTAAATTGAAATTCATGCAATTTCATCCACTTACTATGCTAGCTAAATTCAATATAATCCCGTAACAACTCATGAAAATCATTATTTTACAATTTCACCATGTATTTTACACATTTTACAAATAAATCCCTAATTGACATTTTCAACAAAAATCACTTTTCAAAAGTTGTTTATTTATCAACAAAGATTCATTTTCTTCCATAAAACATAAAAAATCACATGAATACATTCATGGAAAAACCTTAATCCTTTAAGAATTTTGCAAATTAGTCCCTGGGCTAGCTAGATTAAGCTACGACTATCTCAAAAACATAAAAATCACTAAAAACTGGACAAAAGTGACTTACATGCAAGCTAGAGATTGAATCGAATGCTTCAAATCCCTAAATGTGTTATTTCTTCTTCAATTTCAGTGGAGGAAGAAAATGAATGAAATAAAATGGATTTTGTTTTATTAATTTTAACCTTAATTACCTATTTACCTTTATACCCTTTAAAAACTTTAATAATTTCCATAAAACCAAACTCATAAATTCTCACTAACTTAAAAATGGTATAATTACCACGTAGGTACTCTTATATTAAGGTTCTATAGCCATTAGTTACCTTTAGCTATTAGAACTCTACTTTTGCATCTTTTACAATTTAGTCCTTTTGACTTAATTAAGCATGCAAACGTCAAAATTTCTAGAACGAAATTTTATCACAACCCTAATATAGTCCCATAAACAATAAATAATAATAAAATAAATATTTTCATGTCGAATTTATGGTCCGAAAACCATTGTTCTGATTTCACTGAAAACGGATGGGATATATAATGAAATTATTTCAGTTATTAACATCGAAGCTTTGAATCTTGCCAAAGCCAAAATCATCGGATGAATTAAAACCATAGTGCTTTCATAAGACTAACATTACAATTCGTATAGATAGAACAATACCTCAACCATCAATAGTACACTCCGAAACAAAAAAGGAAAACCAAATGTAGTCCCAATAACAACCAGTGCAGTAATATAACCTCTATAATCTGAGATCTATTTCATCGTGCTCACATGATCCAATCAGGAATTATACCTGTAATAAATATACTTATCTCAATTCAATATATATATATATTCTTTATAGATAAACCACATTTGATAGAATAGACCATAAGAATGATAAGAAAGTTGAGATAGTGAAATACAAGATGTAAAGCTCTACTAAATTTTCGAGAATACAACCCATATTGAATGATAAAGAGATCGGTGATACCCAGTGAAAATCCAGAAGTAGAATATCGCTCATACGCACTGGAATCAGTTGTGATAGAGACAATATAAATTGCATATATATAATTCAGAGCATCAACCAGTAGAAGGAATAAAATAAAATAAAATCATATTATTCTTATTATTGAATCTTCTACCAAACATAATAGAATAGAATGCCAAAGAAAAATTGAGCAATGCTGATCATTAATCAACCAAACTAACAATACTTCTGCCTAACATTATGGTTAGCTAGCATTCTTATATGATAATAATCACATTTGAAAATGAACAATTGCATGTCTCTGAGGATAAAAGAACATAAAGAATATCCAAAGGAGATCGTTGTAAAATACTCTACTATAACAGTTGCATTCAAATATATTTACAGTTCAAATACTATTCCACTGACTACTAAAGTCATCAATGATCCCACATTATAATGTTCCACTAAAGAAATCAATTCAGAAGAAATTTTGATTAATTTATTCCTTAGATATCATACTTGATAAATTCGACTGCCTGTGAATCACTTCTTCTTTATCAGTGATGTTGCGTATCATGAATGATCTTCAAAAAAAACTAATATCTCTTTTAGAACTCTCTTTACTTGCTAATCAATTCTCGGCTCTGACCACATTATTACTAATTCAATCATTGAATTCTTCAACTTCTCTTTTGTAGACTTAATCAACATAAATCTTGTAAATTTCATTGTATAAGACTTTGAGGGTAAGGGGGTGGAGGTCGTAAAGCTACTAAATTTAATTTTCATATATACACATCAAACATGACTTTCATTATCAACATAATATTATGAACCTCTACTCTTACCTTTATGAGTTTTTGCTCATCAATAGCAACTTTTTAATCAGATACTTCAGTATCACTTTCAGCATTATAAAAAATAGCTCGGTTGAAAAATATCTCTATCTTAAAATGAAACAAATCTCATCAAAGTCAAGAGATATCATACTATCAAAGGTTATATAATGGCATGTATTTCTAGACTTAATACATGCTATGTTTAGTCTGAGAATCGACTAAACTGTAGCTCTGATACCACTAAATGTAAAACTCCTAACCCGTATTCATTACTAGAATAGGGTTACAGAGTATTACTAAAAAACCATAACATAAAAACATTCATTTCCAAACATTTCATTAATCATTTCATAGTCCATTCAAACACATACATATCGTCTCTTATCTTAGCCATCGAGGCCTTAGAAACACTTTAAAAATGATTTTGGACTAAATCAGAAACATTTAGAACTTTATAGAAAAAGATAGAAAATTTCACACTGCAGGGGTCACACGGCTGAGACACACGCCAGTGTCTCAGGCCGTGTAACATTCGAAACAGGGACACATGGCCATGTCCTAGCCCTTGTGCTAGGCCTTGTAACTGCCTGACTTGCAACCTTTTAAAACCTACATGTCCGTATGCCACACACGGCTGAGACACACGCTCATGTCTTAGGGCGTGTGGACATGAAATTGGTTAATATCAAGTCATTTCCATCACCCCTTTCAAGCTTGTACTTAAACATATTTTGCAATTATGACCAAGGCGGCATAAACATACCAAAACATACATAATATGACCAATTCGAATGACCAAATCTCATTCAACCAACATGCCATATAAGGCACCTCAAAAGCAAGCATTCAACTTAACTACAAAAATGCATAATTGGTCACCTTGATACCATTTTAAAACATATCATACTTGACTTATACCATGACAATATAACTTACCATTTGAACCATTGTTCTCATGCATATCAAACACACATATACCTAAACTTATACATATTTGACCATAACTCATCCATATATATTTAGCTTAATTCCATACCAAGTTATACTATAATTGACCTCATTGAACTACACCAACATATACCCAATTGGTCATTTTTCATACAAACACATTTAACTAAATTCCATATTCAAGCATACCTTAATTAACCATATTGCAAACGTGCCAAACTTACCTCTTTGGTCATAAAACCATGGATTAATTTAACCATATTAACACCAACCATCAAGATACCATAAGTACATTAACCATAATGACACTTATACATACCAAAACAACAACTAGATCATTTATACACAAATCAACCTATACATGTCATTATAACCTTGATCAAGACATCAGAATCTTCCAATATAATCACTAGACAGTGTGATAGATCTCTGACGAGCTTCCAAACCGATCGAGCTTCTGATAATCTGTAAAGTAAAGAAAAAATAACTACGTAAGCAATGAATGCTTAGTAAGCTCGTATAAACTTTAAACATAACATTTCATTTTAATAATTAACTTTTTAGGGTAATTATAAACCTATACTAACTTCACAAAGTTTATCAAACTTTATAACCATTAACTCATAAATGAGGAAGTTCATCAATATCACATATATTTTTCATTTATAAAACTTTGAACCCTTCCATTTACTTTTTTCCATTGCATTTACTTACTTTAGCTTAAATAACAATATCAATTCGCTAATTAGCATATTTTTTCATGAACTAGGTATATTCATCCATAGCATACGTAAATTTCTCACATAAAAGTACATCATTCAACTCATCATTCCCTTTTTATCATATTACATTTCAACTATGAGCTTACCATTTCATTTTCTTTCCTTACCCGTTTCATATGCATAACACACAAGACATAAGTATAACATCAACCATGGCCACAAGCTAGTGCATTTAAACATAACTCTTTTGGAATCAACTACATGATAAACCATTTCATAAGAAATTAAATACTTTGATCCTTACCACCCTTTCATGAACATAAGCACATTTTCATTTGAACACTTACCATTTCAATGCATAACTTTAAAACTAACATAATACAATCCAACCAATAGGTTGGCACAAGCCTAAGCATCATCAACAACACATGTTAGTGCATCAATTCATAATTCACTTGAATTAACATAAGATAAGTCAATAAACATGAAAAACCTCACTTGAAATCATCAATTTCATGAGCATAGACATGCTTTCATTTAACATACCCTTTTCATTCCTTTACATAGTTTTCATGATATAATTCATTTGAATACTTACTATTCCTTTCCTTTTCATGCCCGTTGAATCAAATGAAATAACATCGAATATTAGGCAAATGCTCAAGTAACCATTTAATTCTCTAAACACATTACAACATCATGATTTAATGTACTTATAGACATAATAAGAATATACAATTACACCAAGGCATTAACATACATTATCAGACTATACTCGTCGAACATTCAACTTGTATTCATACTTACGATACATACCTCACTTGAAAAGTGTTACCTGAATATCAAATGATCGAAGTGTACCATGGTGTCTTTCAACCATGGTCTTATCTATTCTTCTATTGATGCCATAGTTTCTCTCAACCATGGACTTATTCATTTTCTGTCGTGTTGCCATAGTGTCTTTCAAACATGGTCTTATTCGTTTGATTCGTGATGCCATAACGTCTTTTAGCTAAGGACTTACTTGATAGAATAGTGATGCCATAACGTCTTTCAGTTATGGTCATACTCGATAGAATCGTGATGTCATAATGTCTTTTAGTTATGGTCTTACTTGATAGAATCGTGATGCCATAGCGTCTTTTAGTCATGGTCTTACTCGTTTCTGGTATGGTGCCAAGGTGTCATTCAACTATGGTCTTAATAATTTTATTTCAAGCCAATAAACTCAATTCATATATAAAAAATTAGATATTAAACAATCAAAACCACAATTAATTCATTTAATCAAGTTACGAGCTTACCTGGCTAAATTGCAGAAATATCAAAGTACAATGGCTTTTTGGTAAATTTCCATTCTCATCGATTTTCCACTTGATCTTGATCTAAATTAATAATTTCATTCAATTTATTAATTTAGAGAGTAAAAAAACTTATTTTATACAATTTAATCTTTTTTAAATTTTTTACAAAATTTCCCCTAACATTTTACTTTTATTCAATTTAGTCCCGAACCTAAAACATGCAAATTAACCATTTTTATTACAAACCTATGCCAACAAAATGTTAATAGCATCCATTTCAGCCCATTTTTGCAACAATTTCACATCAAATCCTTGAACTATTACTATTTCAATAATTTACTCCCTAATCACCAATTTCATCAAAAATCATTTAATAAAATACTTTTAAATATCAACCAACAATTCAAATTCATTATTTAACATCTAAATGACAAAGATTCATTAATGTAGACATTCAAAATCTTTAACAGTTTCAAAAACGAAGGTATAGCCTAGCTGGACCTAGTTGCAACGATCTCAAAAACATAAAAATTATTAGAAACGGGTGGGAAATAGCTCACCATGCAAAGGTTTAACCATGGCTGAACCTTGAGTATGCTTTCATCGATATTTCGGTGATGAACAAACAAAATGGGGAAGAAAACATTATGTTTTCTTATTTTAATAATAAAATAACATATAAAACCTTAAAATTAAAAGAAATCAAAGCATTAAACAGTCCCACTATTTTAAGGATGGTTTATTTATCCAATAAGGCCATCCGATTATAATTCTTTAATCGATTAACACCTTTAAACTAATAGCGATTGACTTTTCAACTTTTACGATTTAGTCCTTTTTGCTTAATTAACTATCGAAACATTAAAATTTCTTAACGAAACTTCAATACAACCTTAATAACACTCCCTAAATAATATAAAAATATTTACGGCTCGATTTATAAAAACAAGGTCCTAATGCCTCATTTTCTAAAACCACTTGACTTTAGTGTCTTACCACTTGAACTTAATTAATCATTCATATAACATAAATTATCATATAAAAAACCTTTATAAAACCATAATTGACTTGTAAATATTAAATAATAATCTTACTCATCAGATTTGTGGCCCTGAAACCGCTGTTTTATTTTCGACACCACTGAAAAATGGTTTGTTACGGATCTTGTTCTCAGTTATATGTGCTTAATTCTTGGTTTAATATTTCTATACTATCAATCCATGTTTGTTGTGCTTAAATTAGGGGAGGAAAAGTCCCTGTTTAAGAGTAGATCTAGCAAAATTGAGTGGAGTTGCATTCAATCTTAGAAATAGGACAATATAAATCTACTGGATTAGAGTCAAATCTAATAGAGGGATCCATAGATCGAGTTAATGAGACAATAAGGACTTTAATTAGAAAGAAATTTTAATTAATCAACCTAGAGTCAATTGCTCTTACCCTTGAAAGAGATATTAGCATAATTTAGGGATTTCTGCGGATCAAGATACTAAGTGAAGAAATTTTTTAATTTAGATTTATAATGATAGATGAAATCTAGGTGGATTCTTTCCTGGGTATTGTTTCGCTTCTTGATTGTTAATCGTTTGCTTTCTTGATTTATTCTTTGTCGGGTTCTTTAGTTAATTAATTTAGTTAAATTTAGTTTTAATCAATCACTCCAATTTGTAGGTTAAATAATAGAAAGACGGTAATTACTAGTACTTTTAGTCTTCGTGGGAACGATATCTATGCTCACCGTAGCTATACTGTTAATTGATAGGTGCACTTGCCTTTGTCGAATTTTTAGTTGGTTTACGATTGCATCAACGGGTCACTTAGTAAGCCCATAAGTGTTCAAACAATATACTTACCTTATTTCATAATTAAATAATTCAGCACAATAAGAATAACTATGTTTCCTACTACAACATATCACAACCTACGGTGAGTATTTCATATACAATTGTACAATCTATCCATTCACTAGTATAAATCAATTCAGAATCATTTCATTAGAACTATCAAACGAAACGCATCATTTACCCAATCAATGTATTTGAACACATTCATTTCCAATCACTATATTGAATTAGACAATACATTTTCTTATTAAATCATTAGCCCAAGGAATTACAATAACAGATATGGATACGCGAGTAACTACACCACACCAGTAGGCACCGTAGTGCGAATTAGTAAGCATCGAAGTGTAGAGCAATAGACACCATGGTGCAAATCTCATACAAGCGCACAACTAACCCTATTGGAATGTCAATTGTATCCTATCCTATATTCATTCGGGCTTAATACAAATATTAGAACGATTCTTTACAATTAAATCTTTTCTCACCTTTGTACCAATTTACATACAACCCCAAAGTATAGTAAATAAACATGAAATATTCAATTCTAGCACAAACATCACATTTGGGTATAAAAGTATATCCTATGAACTTACTAGGTACAAACAACAATAGCAGAAGTGTTAGGGACTAGTCTGTGATTTTCTCTTTTCCTCGATTATCTATCGATTAGTTCAATTCTTGATCTATATAATAATTCATTTCAAATTATCAGTGCCAATGACCGTAAATTATCTTATTCAATGTTTATGTCAACTTAATTTCAGTTTTTACAATTTCCCTAAAGTTTCACATTTTGTTCAATTTAGTTTCTAAATCGAAACTATCATATCTTTCATATTTAAGCTTTGTTTTCCAATATGTTTTTAATTTCCATAAATTTTCACATTTTTTTCAATTTAGTTCAATTATAGAAATTACATGTCACATTCGATATAATTACAATTTAGTCCTTAAACTCAAAACTAACAAAATTCACATTACAAATTAGTCCTACTTAACATCTAATCTTAACATGCAATCATTTAATAGCAAAAGCTTCAAAAATCATCAATGAAAACTTTTACAATCTTTTACAATTTTATGAAATAGTTCCTGGGCTAACTAAATTAAGCTCTCAGAATTCCAAGAATTTGACTCACCAATTTGAAGAACAAGCTTGATCGAGAACTAGTCTTCTTCTTCCTTCAAAAATCAATTTTGGGTAAGAAAAATGGATTAATGTTTCTTATTTCTTTTTATTTTAAGATAATAAACATGTTTTACTTATTATTGTAACATAATAATATTATAAAATAAGCTTAATTAAAAAATCTAAGGGCCACCAATTGACCACTATCATTAAAAATAGCTAAATTGCCATTTCAACCCTTGCAAAAATACTATTTATTCCATTTAACTAATAAAAATCAATAGCGATTAAGTTTTACAATTTTTACAATTTAGTCCTTATACCTTAATATTAACAGATTAATAAAATTACTGGACCAAAAAATCACCATAATACTATAAATGAATCGTAAATATTACTCAATAATATTTACTAACCTATTCATCGAAAAACGAGGTTCTAAAACTATCATTTTTGATACCACTGTAAAATGATCTGCTACAACCTATTTATATTAAATTAGTGGATGATAATGTCATCTTCTCCATCCATTCTCTCCTTGTCATAACTTGAAGAAAGAAAAATCTAGGAAATTTTAGGATTTTTGGCCATTAATTAATAAGTGTTTTCAAGCCCTTTTCTTGTAATTCTTATAGATTTGAGGTCATGGGAGCTTAATTTAGCTAGCCCAGGTACCAAATTGTGAAACTGTTAAAGTTTTAGAAAGTTCCTATTGTTTATTTCTTGAAGAATTAGGCTTGAAATAGATAGATTTTAAGCTTAAATTATGAAAATGGCTAGATTGTAAAGTTTAGTTTTTAGTTTCGTACATGGAGACCAAATTGAATGAAATACAAAATTTTTATGATATTTTGGTAGGGATATAAAGTAGAGAGTCCTTAATGGATATATGTGAAATCGATTTTTAAATCGGGGCTCAAAATTAGAAGTTTGGCTATTTCTAATTTTGAGACTAAATTAAATAAAATGTAAAATTTTAAGGGTATAAAAATGAGATTATATAGGTTTCATTCACTTTATGCATTGTCGTAATATAGCTTTTAGCAGTTAGTTATGCAGACTCCTTTTGCATGCTCATAGTTAGGAATTGTTCAATCGCCTTCTATTTCATTTAGGTCTTTTAAAATTTTTAAAATTTAAAATTAATAAAGGTAAATTTACACTTTTGGCCCCTCTAAAAATGATAAAAATTTGATATAATCTTTTAAAAATTATAAAGATATAGACTATTAAAATGGTAAAACTATATTTTTACTATTGTAAAAATTACAATTTAATTTCGGCTCCCCTAAAAAAGTATTCTGGCTTCGCCCCTCGGCAATTACATGCCTTGAAACCTTCGATTAATTTCTCACTAGTTTTATCCCCACACACCAATTCCAACATCAACTAATGGCAGCCATCAACTATCATGTATGTTGTGTATAAACACGCATTAATATTAGTGAACAAGTTGAGTTGATTAATCAAGAAAAGAAACCATACTCATTCTCTCAATTTCTTTTGTTCTCTTGTTGATTTGTATGTTCTTTTCTTCTACTTATCTCTTCTTGTCCAAATTTACCTCTATCGATGTTTACTTTAATAAATTGATTATTGATTGTATATTCTAAGAGGCAGTACTCGGTGTTGGATGTTCCATTCCATCAGATATGACTTTGGCTGAATTATTTGAAGGAATATTAGTGCATGCTTTTACTTTGTCTCTGTCTTTAGGGTTTTGGACAAAGATGTTATGCCTTGCATATTTTTATAATTGGGCTTCATTAAGTGAAGCCACTTCCACATTTACTGTCCTACTGTTAAGAAAGCAATCATTTGTAAGCCCTGTACTGTGCTGCATTATCGTATATGCAATGCTGCAATATGAACCCAGGATTTTGCATTATTAATTAATCATGTATTTATCCAAATAGTGAAATTTATATATTTAACTTCACCTCACTATATAACTAGCCTTTTGCTTTTCTTTTTAGAGAAAGAAAAATTATAAATTATCATTGAGCTGAACTTGAAATTTAACTCAATTGGTTCATTTTGTTATTATTAATCAACATGACATTTAACATGTAACCTCCTAAACCCGGCCTAGACGTTATGGCTAGATTGAAAAGGCTACATTAGTCACCGAAATTGCAAAGCTAACTTACGTTACTTTTTAAGATTTTAAATAAACTCATTTTAGAGAAAATCGTAGTTGTATTTTGAATTAGCTTAAAAGAATTCATTCATTAGGTCGTGTATGCTTAGGATTCATTTTATTGGTGACAGTATTGTTTTAGAAAAACCGTTTGCTTGTCGCTCTTCTTTACAAAAAAAACTCGTAGTTAAACTAATACAGCGAAAAAACCATTTTTCAAGTCATTTTGGAAAATTAGTTGCCTTATCGATTTGTTTTTCAAAAATAGTTCCTTTGCAATTTAGTGGAAACTAGGGAACAAAATCAAATTTTACTTAAGCCTGATATCATGCATTATCCGGTTATTATGCTTGAGTAATCCATGCATGCAAAAATCCCCAAAAGAAAAGTCATCAAGCCACAGACCAGAAATAACTAAAAATTACGAGCCAAAACCAATAAAGACTTAATAATACTTAATTAAATAATAATAATTTGAGGTCCAAGTTGATTCTCCGAATGCCAAGCCAGGTCCTAAAGTTGAGGTTTACCTAAAAAGTTAAACACTATTAGGGGGTGAGCTTATGAAAAGCTCAGTGTGAGTCGAAT
>JABFAF010276958.1:0-29093 GCA_013677275.1 Gossypium schwendimanii | reverse complement strand
TTTAACTCAATTTAATATATATATATATATATCATTAAATTTAGTCCAACACATATTTTGGAAACATTACTATTTTGACCCTAACTTTTAATTTCTTTGTAATTTAGTCCCTAGGCTCAGAAAATGAAATCCATGCAATTTAACCCTTACCCAAGCCTAAATGATTTTTATACTTATTAGTAGCAGCTCATATATTTCATAAATTCACTATTTGACCACAAAATATTTTCTATTTTTAAATTTAGCCCGTAATTGATAATTTCACCAAAAATCGCTTTACAAAAGTTGTTTATCTAACAACAATCATTCATTTTCTATCATCAAAATTCAAAAATCAAGCATGATCATCAATGGTAAAACCCTAATAATTTAAAAGTTTCACAAATTTGTCCCCGATCTAGCTAGATTAAGGTACAATGATCCCAAAAACATATAAATCATTAAAAAATATTAAAATACATACCTAATTGGACAACTTAAACTTGCCGAAACCTAGATTCACAAAAATGGCTTTCTTTTCTTCACAATCGGTTGAAGAAAGGAATTAATAGAGACTGGCACTCCGTGTAATCTAACAATATCAAAGACATATAACTCAGCGAATCTATCAAGGGAAAAAAATCTGTATGCACCGGAATAAAATGTGTTGACTTTGTCAAACGATCAACGATAACCCAAATGGCATCTTTCTTTCTCGGTGAAAAGGGTAAACCCGATACAAAATCCATAGCAACTCTATCCTATTTCCACTCTGATATCATCACTGGCTATAATAGTCCTGCAGGTATCTAATGTTTAGCTTTAACTTGCTGACATACCAAAAATCACGATTCAAAATTAGAAATCTCGTGTTTCATTCTCGGCCACCAGTACATCTATCTCAAATCACTGTACATTTTATTGATTCTCGGATGAACTGACAAGCTACCACTATGAGCTTCATCTAAGATTCTCTGAATGAGCTCTGGATTTTTTGGTGCTCAAACTCTACTTCTTAACAATAAACAATCATCAGGTCCTATCTAAAATTCTAAACCAGGAGTCGACTCACACTGTGCCTGTTTAGCTAACAAATGATCATCACACTTCTAAGCTTTTCAAATCTATTGTAAAAACAATGGTCTAGCTTTCAACTCAGCTAAGATCGAACCATTGTCAGATAATCTCAGTCGTGTATTCATTGCTTGTAGAGCCAATAAAGATTTTCTACTCAGAGCATCAGCTACTACAATCGCTTTCCTCGAATGATAATCAATGATCAACTCAGAATCTTTTAATAGCTCGAGCCATCTATGCTTCTTAGATTCAAATCTTTTTGTGACATCAGATACTTCAAACTCTTGTGATCGGTAAATATATGGCATTTTTCGCCAAACAAATGGTGTCACCAAATTTTTAATGCAAACACAGTAGCTGCAAACTCTAAGTCATGTATTGGACAGTCCTTTTCATGTGGCTTTAACTATCTGGAAGCATAAGTGATGATCACTGAACTAACTATAAATATGAAAAAGGCAAGCGCACCTATCAAACAATAGTATAGCTATGGTGAGTAGGGAATATCATATCCACAAGGACTAAAAGTACTAGTAATTAACGTTTTTCTATTATTTAGCTGACAAATTGAAGTGATTTTTTTAATCTAAAATTCCTAAACTAATATAACTAAGAACGCAACAGAGAATGAAATAGGAAAATAATCGAAGATAACCAATGAGATAGACAATACATAGGAAAGATCCACCTACACTTCACCCAATATTATGAATCTGAATTAGACGATTTATTCACTTGTGTCTTTATCGGTAGAAATCCCTAAATCATGTTAATACCTCTTTCAAGAGTAAGAACAACTGAATCTAAGTTGATTAATTGAAATCTCTTTCTAATTAAAACCCCTATCGTCGCATTAACTAGATCTATGGATTCCACTATTAGATTTGACACTAATTCGGTAGATTTATGTCATCCTATTTCTAGGATTGCATGCAACTCCACTCAATTACGCTAGATCTACTCTTAGATAAGGACTTTTGCTCCACTAAAATAAACACATTAAACATGAATTAATATCCCAAAAGTATTAAAACACAAAATAAGCATACATAATTGAGAACAAGAATCAAGTATTTATAGATTAGAAAAAGAAATTAAATAATAAGAGTCATCATAGGTTTCATCCTCCCTAGGTATCTAGGGAATTTAGTTCATAATCATGAATAAACACATCTCAAAGTTAGGATAACCACAAGACATAAAGAAACTCAATAAAACTTCAAAATAAATTAAATGGAGGTTTTCGATCTTAAGGGAGATCCACTTCCAAGTTGATTCTGATGACATTTTTCTAGTGTTTTCTTCAATCTTCTCTGATTGCCCCCTTATGTCTTCCTGTAATTGGTATTTATAGACTTTAGAATGTTTAGAAAGCCTAAAAATTGGGTTTTCAGTGTATTTGGGAAGCAGGGTGCGTTATCGACACGGACTAGCACATGGGCATGTGGCCAGCCCGTGTGGATACTGAAAACAACTTTATTTGTCTAATTTTGGCTCATTTTTTGCTCTTTTCATTGCCAAATGCTCTTTTAAGTATAAAAACATGAATTTAAAGGATTACAAGCATCAAATTCACAAATTTGCATAATTAATCATCCAAAAATGCATTATGAATGAGATAAAAATATGTTACTTTTATAGCTAATCACTAAGCTATTACTTTGTCTTCCTGCATCAAAACACAGCGTAAACCATTTAAAGATGCATCGCTAAAAATCACAAATTATTTAACCAATTCAGGCTGCATAAAAACTGGTGCTTTGGTCAACAGTGCTTTCAACTAGGTAAAACGCTACTAACATCTATTGGACCATTCAATATTTTCTGTAATAACTGCGTCATCAGTGTAACTATCTTTAAAAACCCTTTGAGGAATATTCTGTAATAGCTAGCTAATCCCAAAAAACTTCTAACTTTAGATACATTTCTCGGTGGTTTCCAGTTAACAACTGCATCAATTTTACTCGGATCAGCTCTGATGCTTTTAGTCAACAACGGTCGCGTGCAATATCCTTTGCTTCTCCTACACCCGTGTGGCTCAGCTGTGTGCCTTGCCCGTGTAACTCTCTGACTTGATTTAAAATTGAAAAAATAGCTCCATGTTTCACCCAGCCTAGGACACACCCGTGTGTTTAGGCCGTGACAAGACCGTATAGAGTATTTTAGGCCGTGTAACCTTTGAATGTTTGAAAAACTTAAGTCGTAGGATCCACATGGCCGAGGACATGCCCATGTGTCTAGGCTGTGTGGGTCATACAGCCATATCGCTGGGCCGTGTAACTCACTGTCAAACCCCTTTTAGTGCACACAGCCTGAGACACGCCCGTGTGTCTATGGTCGTGTGGGTCATAACACTATTTTTTTAATTTTTAAACTTAAGTAATTTTAAAAATAACTTGAAATAAAATTAATAAAATTAGCAGTGTTAACACCCGGGCTGCCTCCCAAAAAGCGCTTATTTAAAGTCTAAGCTCGACTTACCCCGTATTCGCATGGTCACAGTGGTTCATGAAGTTGAAATTCCTCTTTCTCGTTATCAATTGTATTATCAAAATAAGGTTTAAGTCGAGTACTATTTACCTTAAATGTGCCAAATTCAGAATGAGTTACCTCGACTGTACTGTATAGGAAGACATTTAGTACCATAAAAGAATTTAATCTATTTGCATCAAGCTTTGATGTGGCAATTCGAGGATCTGTTTTATCTAGCAGTACCTTGTCTCCAACCCTAAATTGTTTCGTTTCATCCACATGCTCATCATGGCGTCACTTTGGCTTTTCATTATGCTTTTCCTGTTTCTCCTTGACATGTGTCCACCATTCATCTAGTTCATCGATTTGTAACGTTTGTTCTTTATGAGCCGTTCTGTCGTATTGACGGGAACATGACTCCATTACATTTTTCCAAGGGGTTTCCTGCAAAGAAGGTTGAGCCACATGGTTACTCATATTAACTGAACTTGTAAAATCATCTCGATCATTAGATGTCTTAACAAAATCACGAGCTTGGAGAGTAATCATTTCATCACGTATACGAAGTACTAACTCACATGTACCAACATCAATTATAATTCTAGCAGTTGCTAAAAAGGACCTACCTAAAATCAAAGGTACGTCACTATCTTCATCCATGATTAAAACAACAAAATCAACTGGGAATATGAATTTATCAATTTTTACAAGAACATCTTCAATAATACCCCTAGGAAATCTAATGGTTCTATCTGCTAATTGAATGCACATCCTAGTTGTTTGGGTTTCCTAAGACCTAATTGCTTAAACATTTTATAGGGCATAACATTAATACTAGCCCCTAAATCAACTAAAGCATTATTAATATTCAAACTACCAATTAAACAAGGAATAGTAAAACTCTTAGATCTTTCAATTTTTTGGGTAGTTTATTTTGTAGTTTGACTGAGGAAACTACATTAAGCTCCACAGTCAATGAATCATCTAACTTTCTTTTGTTCGTCAAAAGAGTTTAAGAGTTGTACTATTAAATTTTGTTAACATCAATAAACGATAGGTTAATATGTAATTTTTTTAGAAGTTTAAGAAATTTACCAAATTGTTTGTTTGTGTAGTCTCTCTTCGTCACATTAGGATATGACACTCAAGGTTTATATTATTTACCAATCGATTTTTGCTTATTCTGGCTTACCTCAACCTTACCGTTACTTACGACACTTTCTTGCCTCAGTTCTAATTCAAAATCATCTAACCCTTCTTCATCTAGACCAATAATTATATAAAGTTTCTCCTTTGGGTTAGTATTGCTAGGCAAACTACCTTGTGGTCGTTCTAAAATTAGCTTAGCAAGTTGGCCTATTTGGATCTCAAGCCCTTGAATCAATGCTTGTTGATTTTTAAGCATTGCTTCAGTGTTTTGAAAACGGGTTTCTAACACCGAGATAAACTTTGTTAACATCTCTTTGAGGTTTGACTTTTTCTCTTACTGGTAAGGTTATTATTGAAGCCTAGAGGGGGTTGTGTTCTTTGATTTCCTTGACCACCCTAAGAGAAATTGGGATGGTTCCTCTAACCTGTATTATAGGTATTATTATAAGGGTTATTTTGAGTCCTAGAATTATTACCCATATAATTGATTTGTTCGTTCTCTGTGATAGGACCGTAGGGTAAACATTCTAGATTGTTCTTTCCTCTTCCATTCGTATCACATTGCATTACCAGATGTACCTGTGTAGAAACATATACACCATCAATTTTCTTATTTAATTTTTCCACCTGATTTGATAACATGGTGACAGCATCTAAATTAAAGACACCGACTGCTTTCATCAACTTCATGCTCAGACTTGCCACTAATAATTATTCAGTGCCATCTCCTCTATAAATTCATAAGTCGCTTCGGGTGTTTTATTATTCAAGGTTCCACCGACTGTTGCATTGATCAATTGCCTACTTAAGGGATTCAAACCATTGTAGAAGGTTTGAACTTGTAACCATAAAGGTAACCCATAGTGAGGGTACCGTCTCAATAAGTCCTTAAACCTCTCCCATAGATCATATAGGGTCTCTAAATCAATCTGAATGAAGGAAGAGATATCATTCCTCAACTGATTTGACTTAGCCGGTGGGAAGTACTTCAGTAGGAATTTCTCGGTCATTTGATCCCGTGTAGTGATGGAACCTCGTTGTAAAAAATTCAACCACTGTTTAGCTTTGTTCCTTAACGAGAAAGGGAATAACCATAGGTGAATAACGTTAGAAACATCATTTATCTTTAAAGTATCACAGACTTCTAGAAAATTAGCCAAATGAGTATTTGGATCTTTGTCTTGCAAACCATCGAACTGAACAAACTGTTGTATCATCTAAATAGTGTTCGAAATTATTTGCACCAATTGTGGGTTGCACAATACTTGATTCAGCCCCAGTTAGAGTGGTCTTGGAATAATCGTACATAGTATGAGGAACAGGATTTGGGTTTGCAGGATTTGCAATTACTGCAGGAGGTAGCTGATTATTCTAATTTTCACACTCCTCAGTAATAATAATGTCCTCTTGCTCGTCTACTATATTTTCTCGACTCTACCCATCTTCTCTACAGTTTCTACGAGTAGTACTTTCAATCTCACAATCAAATAATAATGGTCCTGACGGGTTTCTTCTAGTCATAAACTAAAGGAACTTGCTAGAAGAAATTAAAAGAAGAAAATAGAAGACAAATTTAACTAAAAACAAAATAAAAATTATAATAGAAATAAAAATAGCTAAATTAATAAAAATTGAGTGTTCCTAATATTTTAGTCCCCGGCAACGGAGCCAAAAACTTGATGGTCACTGAACTAATTATAAATACAACAAAGGCAAGCACACCTATCGAAGAATAGTATAGCTGCGGTGAGTAGGGAATATCGCATCCACGAGGAGTAAAAGTACTAGTAATTATCATTTTTCTATTATTTAGCCGACAAATTGGAGTGATTGTTTTTAATCTAAAATTCCTAAACTAATCTAACAACTCAACAGAGAATTAAATACGAAAATAATCGAAGATAACCAATGAGATAAACAATACCCAAGAAACAATCCACCTAGACTTCACCTATTATTATGAATCTGAACAATAGTATAGCTACGGTGAGTAGGGAATATCGTATCCACCAGGACTAAATGTACTAGTAACTAACGTTTTTCTATTATTTAGCTAACAAATTGGAGTGATTGTTTTTCATCTAAAATTCACTGAGACTTCACCTATTATTATGAATCTGAATTAGACGATTTATTCACTTGTGTCTTGATCAGTAGAAATCCCTAAATTATGTTAATATCTCTGTCGAGAGTAAAAACAACTGAATCTAGGTTGATTAATTGAAATATCTTTCTAATTAAAACCCCAATCGTTGGATTAACTTGATCTATGGATTCCCCTATTAGATTTAACTCTAATCCGGTAGATTTATGTCATCCTATTCCTAGGAATGCATGCAACTCCACTCAATTACACTAGATCTACTCTTAAACAGGGGCTTTTGCTCCACTAAAATAAGCACATTAAACATGAATTAATATCCCAAAAATATTAAAACATGAAATAAGGATAGATAATTGAGAACAAGAATCAAGTATTTATTACGTAAAAATAGAAATTAAATAATAAGATTCATCATAGGTTTCATCCTCCCTGGGTATCTAGGGAATTTAGTTCATAATCATGAATACAAACATCTCAAAGTTAGGATAACCACAAGACATAAAGAAACGCGATAAAACTTTGAAAGAAATTAAATGGAGATCTTCGATCTTGAGGGAGATCCACTTCTGAGTTGATTCTGACGGTGTTATTCGAGTGTTTTCTTCGATCTTCTCTGATTTCCCCCTTATGTCTTCCTCTATTTAGTATTTATAGACTTTAGAATGCTCAGAAAGCTTAAAAATTGGGTTTTTTCATGTATTTGGGAAGCAAGGTGCGATATTGACTCGGGCTGGCATATGGGCGTATGGCCAGCCCGTGTGGATACTGAGAATAACTCTATTTGTCCGATTTTGGTTCATTTTTCGCTCCTTTGACTCCCAAATGCTCTCTTAAGTATAGAAACATGAATTTAAAAGATTACGAGCATCAAATTCACTAACTTGCATAATTAATCATCCAAAAACACATTGAGAATGGGATAAAAATATGTTACTTTCATTGCTTATCAACAAGGTATCACTTTGCATTCCTGCATCAAAACACATCGTAAACCATTTATAAATGCATCGCTAAAAATCACAAATTATTTACCCAATTTAGGCTCAACCAAAACTGGTGCTTCGGTCAGTAGTGCTTTCAACTGGTTAAAACTTTACTAACATCTATCATACCATTCAAACTTTTCTATAATAATCACATCATCGGTGTAGCTATCGTTAAAAACCCTTTGATGAATCTTTTGTAATATCTAGCTAATCCCAGAAAACTTCTAACTTTAGATACGTTTCTTGGTGGTTTCTAGTCAACAACTGCGTAAATTTTACTCGGATCAACTTTGATGCCTTCAGTCGATATTATGTATCGCCAAAAATAGATTTCTCAGAGTGAAAACTTGTATTTGCTAAATTTAGCAAATAACTGTTTATCTCGTAGAGTTTGCAAAAAAATTCTCAAATGCTCAGCATGCTCAAACTCGTCTCGAGAATAGATCAGAATGTCGTCAACAAATACCATCACGAATCTGTCTAAATATAGTTTAAAGTTTCTATTCATCAAATCCATATATACTGCAGGTGCATTAGTTAAACCAAACGGCATCATAAGAAATTCATAGTGTCCATACCTGGTTCTAAATACAGTTTTTGACACATCTGAATCTTTCACCCTTATCTGATAGTAACCAAAACTAATATCAATCTTCGAGAATACTGTGGCACCTTTCAACTGATCAAATCGATCGTCAATACGAGGCAGTGGATATATGTTCTTGATTGTAACTTTGTTGAGCTGACGATAGTCTATACACAATCTAATCGGTCCGTACTTTTTCTTAACAAACAGAATCGATAAACCCCAAGGTGAAAAACTAGGTCGAGCAAAACCCCTTTCTGTCAACTCTTGTAGCTGTGCTTTCAACTCTTTTAACTCAGTAGGAGCCATTTTAGAAGGTGTTATCGATATCGATAATGTTCCTAGTACAAGTTCTATAGCAAATTCAACCTTTCTGACTGGCGGTAATCCAGATAACTCCTCTAGAAATACATCGGGATACTCGCAAACCACTGACACTGATTCAAGCTTTGAGTCAGACACTTTAGTATCCAATACATAAGCAAGATATGCATTACAAATTTTTCTCACATTTTTCTGCGCTGACATAGCTGATATAACAATAGGCAACCCACTCGGATTATCTGATTCAATAAAAAGTGTCTCACTATTCTGACATTTTAATACGATAAACTTTCATCTATAGTTTACAACAACATCATGTAGAGTTAGCCAATCCATACCCAAAATCACATCAAATTCATCAAATAGTAACAACATCAAATCAGCTGGAAAACTATAACCCTAAGTCGTCAAAGGACAATTCTTGCAGACTTTATCAACTAATACATACTAACCTAGGGGGTTCGATACTTTAACCACAAATTCAGTGGACTCAACAGGTAAATTTTTACTAGATACTAAATTTGTGCAAACATATGAATTGGTTGATCCCGGATCAATCAAAGCAGTTAGATTAGTATCATAAATAGAGACAGTACCAGTAATAACATCTGGCACAAAAGCATTCTCCCACATGCGAATAGCATAAGCCCTTGCTGGTGCTCGTGCCTAGGATCTCACAGTAGAGTATTTTGTCACACCACAACTACCACTCACATTTCTAGGATTACGAGGTGGTCTACCTCTCGAAGCTGTGTTGCTCAGTTTTGCAGTCTAAACTTTCTCTTTCTAGAATTTCTCTAGGCAGTCTCTAAGATAGTGGTCTAAGGAACCATACTTGAAACATGCTCCGTTGTTCACTCGACACTTACCATAATTTGGTTGTTATAGTGCTTACACTCGGGTTTGACATCTCTGACACTACCCACACTTGCTACAGATGTAGGCTGAGGTTTTGGACTAGAGCGGCGAGTACCTCTGTCTCTACTAGAATAACCCATAAAATTTGTAGAACGATTGTGACATTCTTTTGGTTTCTTTGATACTGACTGATAAGGTTTCCCATTCAATCTCTTTCTCGAGTCTCTATCCTCAAAATCAGCACGTCTTTTCTCTTTCCTCAGCTTATCGGCTTTATGTGCTCTGTCAACTAGAATAACAAATTCTTTCACCTCAAGAATTCCAACTAGAAGCTTAATGTCCTCGTTTAACCCTGCTTCGAATCTTTTACACATAACGGTCTCGATCGAAATACCCTCTCGAGCGTATTTGCTCAATTTGAAAAATTCTCGCTCGTATTCTAATATAGTCATATGGCCCTATTTGAGCTCCAAAAATTCTTTATGTTTTTGACCTAGAAACCTCTAACTAATATATTTCTTTCGGAACTCAGTTTGGAAGAATTCCTAGGTGATCCCCGTGTGTTAGGCTGTCTTCCCTTCAAAACAACCTTATATGCCTGTGTGCCAAGCCATGTGCTAGGCTGTACACAGCTAACTTGCAACCCTTTGAAAACTATAGGGGTCACCTAGCCGTGTGTCACACAAGACCGTGTCACCTGGCCATGTGTCACACACGCCCGTGTCTCTGCCCGTGTGGACAAAAATAGACTATTTTATAAGCAATATTAATGCATCCAAAACGAGCAAAATCAAGCCTTAAACATGTAGTATATTCATATACAACCAATATGCCCTTAGGCACCTCAAATGACAAATCATAAACATGTGAAAATATAAATACAATTTGATCATTTAACCTACAAAGGCTTAACCAAAACTAAGCTATATTATGTCACTTGATTTACCCTTTAAAAACATTACAAAATGTACCATATATGACATACAAAAACTAGCTCCAAATGGTTATATAATTCACATATATCTTGTGCACTAAAAACACCAAATAAGTCATTCAAACAAATACCGATTCACAACCATTCAAGGCTTAAAAAAAATGCATATTCAAACCACCATTTTACCTTCCGTTATTCTACCATAACAAGCCATACCTCAACCATATAAGGCAACTTATATACACATCAAAATATACCATTTCACCAACACAAGGCCAAAATACAAACCAACCAAATAGTCATATCAGCAACCACAACACATAGGCTGACATTAGCCAAAACAACCTATACATGCCGTTATGATCAAAATTAACCAACCAAAAGTATCGAATGAGCCGATGGATAGTTTGATATAGCTTCTACAATGTTCTAACCCGAATGAGCTTCTAATTCACTATAAAATACGGAAAAATACATTGAGTAAGAATTTAATCTTATTAAGTTCGTATAACATAGAATTTAACTTACAAGTTAGGCACATATTAGGTAAGTAAACAATACATATCCAAACACAACTTGGTCAAGTGCCTAAGCACATATTCAGCAACATGTTAGCCATGTAAAACACATATAATAGCCAATAAGCATGGATGAACATAACAACTAAGCAAGTTTCGTATACATGTTGCATCCATTTCATGTTTCAATATATCATGTAATATCACTTCCATGTGTTTCATGTATATACCTGTAATAGTTCGTATCGAACTAATATCGTCTCGTGACAGAAAATTGCCCTTTGAATGATTTAGAATATCATTGGATACTCAGGATAGCTCACACATAATGTGCTAAACTATAATCCTTTAATTCTTGTACATGTATGCTCATACGAAATATGAATTGGTGTGCTTTCACGAGCTATAAATCGGTAAGCTCATAGAGCTAAGAATCGGTAAGCTCTCACGAGCTGTAAATCAGTAAGCTCATATGAGCTGTGCTGTTTCTGCAACACATGCAGGACCTTAACCAAATTGGTAACCCTAATGACATGTCATTTGTATCCTACGAATTCCTAAGCTTCAAATGGGGCTCGGTAATCATCGTACGTCATTGGATATGCAAACAGTATTTATACATGGCAATTGTACAAATCACATACATATAATTCAATTAAAACATATAAATATAATTACACGAACTTACCTCGACGAGTATACGTAGATACGGGGGTGATTAATCTGAGATTTTCTCTTTGCCTCGATCTAACTCCGTACGAGGTCTGACTGGATCTAGACGGATAAATCTAACTTAATTTAATATATATCATTCAATTTAGTCCAACACATATTTTGGAAAAATTACCATTTTACCCCTATAATTTTAATTTATTTACAATTTATTCCCTAGGCTCGAAAAATGAAATTCATGTAATTTAACCCTTACCCAAGCCTAGCCGATTTTTATACATATTAGTAGTAGCCCATATATTTCATAAATTCACAATTTTACCATACAATATTTTCTATTTTTCAATTTAGCTCGTAATTGTTAATTTGAGAGCGATATATGCCCTTATTAGAGTTGGCTTACAACAATAGTTACCAAGAAAGTATTCGTATGGCCCCTTTTGAAGCATTGTATGGCAGGAAGTGTAAAACTCCTTTATGTTGGACAAATTTGTTGGGCCATATTTAGTTTTTGAGATTGAAGAAAAGGTTAAGCTAATTTGTAATCGTTTGAATGCAGCATTTGATGGGCAAAAATCTTATGCGAATTTGAAACGTCGAGATAACGATTTTTATGTTGGGGATGAGGTATTTTTGAAATTTTTACCGTGGAAGAAAGTTTTAAGATTTGATAGGAAGCGTAGTTAAGTCCTAGATACATTGAACCCTATGAAGTTGTTGAGAGGATAGGTTCGGTAGCTTATTGTCTCAAGTTGCCGCTAGAACTTGAGCAAATTCATGATGTTTTCCATGTGTCCATGTTAAGGAAGTATCATTCTGATCTGTCACATATTGTGTCGGTTGAGGAAGTTGAAATCCTTGATGGCCTTTCTTATGAGGAAGACCCAGTTGAAATTTTGGACCATGAAGTGAAGTGTTACAAAACAAAAGAGTTCCACTAGTTAAGGTTTTGTGGCACAATCATAAAGTGGAAGAGGCTACTTGGGAAACCGAAGAAGCAATGAGACACTAATACCATTTTTTATTTAGCTTAGGTAATTTTGAGGATGAAATTCTTTTTAGAGGGGGAGAGTTGTAACACCCCAAAATAGGGCCTAGGATTTTTAGGGGTATTTTAGGAATTTTAGCCTACATGAGCTCAAAATTTTGTAAGGTTGGTACTCGATGATGTTTTTGTCTATAGCATCTTAACTGTCAAATCAATTTTTGAAAAATTTTTCAAGAAACCCTTAATTTTGAAAAAGATCTGATTTGTAACAAAGTTAAAATAGTTAGCATTTATGTGGCAATTTAACTAGTTCTTAAAATTGAACCTAAAAGCCACCCCTACCTACAGTTTTTATGTTTTCTTCATTCCTTTCAAGCTTGTGCCTCCCCTTGCTTTTCCCTAAATATTTCTATTGATATTTTATTATCAAATCTTAATACCTTGAATTTCTACCATTCCTAAGTTATTTACCATAAACCTTCAAGAAAAACAACCAAAAACTCTATAGATTTCATCATTTTCTTAAAACGTGGAGTTTTTGGATTTTTGTCAAAACACATTCATTTTTTTGCCAAAGGTAATCATTCTTGTATTCATAAGTTCTTAATGCTATTTAGACTCTAGAACTTAATTATTAGCCCTTGAATCACATATTTTAAATAAAAGCCAAAAATCGAGCCATTAATGGTAGATTTAAGGATTTTGCATAAAAAAATTGTTTCAAAGTGTTTTTCAAATCATTTTAGCATGATTAGAAGGTTTTCAAACTTATCCTAAAGTTTTGTTAATGAAATCTCATGTTTTAATAAATTTTACGAAAATTGCCTAAAAGATGTCGAAAAATGTCGATACCATAAATTGAGTAGGTTTGTTTAGTTTGAAGGTTGCGAATTAGGTGTAGAAGAATAATTAGATGAACGGAACTAATTTTAAGCAAAAAGGTTGAGCATCTATTGAGATATTAGTATATAAAGTTTGTTGTGTTAATTGTTTAAGTTACATGGGGACTTGGTTTAAAGCTTGTGTTTTAGTTAGTTTAAGTGAATATTTGGTTGATATTTGACTGTGGTTATTGTGTGATTATATGTGTTAAGCTTTAGATTCATTAGAGATTTCTAAGAGCTAGAGAACGTTAGTTGAGCTTTCAGTTTTTGACAAAAGCATAAAGTGGTGAGTATATGGAATTGCTACTCGTAAACACGAGTCATATCTTATTGGGAATTTAGATGTATCCTAAATCCCTACTCTAAATTTTGAGTGTAAATTTCCTTGAACTATACTTGTCTTGTGTATATATAATATGCATGATATGTGAAATGTGGATATGGTGTTTATTGTATAAAGTGTAGTAATATACATGTAATAAGTGTACGTTATATATGCTATATGACTATGCTAGTATTTTGAAAAAGATGCTAATATGCAGTGATAGTGCAAGGATAGTCGGTAAATAATAGGTGTTTCCTTTCAGATATATTGGCCTTGTGATCTTGGAACCATTGGATATAATTGGCATGCCATAGGATTGTGAGTACTCACTTATATGTATAGAGGTTTTGGGCGTTAAAGCCCAGGGACATGTTTGGAGGGATAAGGCAATGTGCACTAAAGCTCTATTCAATAGGACATGTGGAGGGAAATAAGGAGACTGTTAGTTATACGCTTCACTTTTGGGACATGTTTGACTCTTCGAGTCTATGTGGTGTAAAGAGATCTGTGTATCCGATGTGTGATGATAGAGCTCACTACTTGTTTTATAATCCAAGTGCCATCATATCTCATCTTATGTTATTTTATATAATTGTCTAGTATATGTTCTATGCTTGAATGATTTTGTATATGTGCCACGAAAAGACTCCTAGACTATGCATGTTTTATTATTAGATGATGCTAGACTTAAGAATGTGCTATTTGTGGATGAATGACTGGTTGTGTTGCATGATGACATGTTTATGCTGTGCTTATTCTATTCATTCACTCAGCTTGCAAAAGCTCATTCCCTCATTTCAACATTTGTAGATTAGTGACGTCACGGTGTGGGTGGTGTGGTTTCCAAGGGAGTGATCCAAGGAAGCCTGCCGATTCTTCGTAGGTGTTTTATTATTCTTATTTGGTTTGAGGAGATAGGAAATGTGGTAGATTCTATTTGAGTTGTTGATTTTTGGACACTTGAGGTTGCTTATGTGAACTTCATGTTATTAAAATATTAAAATACTTAGTCATTGATGTTAGCATTATGATAGTGGTTCGGACACGGTTTTGGTATTTTATGTTATCAATTAAACCTTATGACTAATTATTGGACTTAATACTTGATGTATGTGGTTTAGGAACTATTCGAGATGAGTTATTTGCATTCCTATGCTGTAATTTTAGCTCCAGTAGCAGAAGTATCAATATTGGGCCTTAAAAATTGATACCTCTGTGAACTAAAATGTACAAGAAACAGAGTAGAGAGATGGTATCGATACCCGTTCTCGAGTATCGATACTCGGGAAGAAATATTGATACTTGGTTCAAAGGTACTGATAATTTTCGACTGATGGGTTTTTTATTCGAGAAACATAATGCTCAATTGGTATCATTTTTTTAAGTGCTATCGATACCACTATAGGAAAATATCGATACCTGATTATCAGTATCAATACCTACGTACATTTTTGTGAAATTTTGTTGATTGGCCCTTATGCATGATTCTGGCTATTTGTGTGATCGATCAATGAAAGATTTTGCATCTAATACTGACAATCAACCATTTGAACATATTAAAATTTGTTCGGTAAAATAAAAGATGATCGATTTACTTGAATCTAGTTCCTGTTTGTTAGGAATGAGATGAGACGGTGGTGTGGCATCTCGTATTTAGGCCTGGAAACCAGGCTAGGTATAGAGTGTTACACTAGCAAACATTGCTCTTAACTAACTCATCACTTCCCTACTCAACGCATTAGCCACGACATTAGCTTTACCCAGATGGTACTCAATAGTGCAATCGTAGTCCTTTCGTAATTCTGTCCAATGCCTCTGTCTCAAGTTCATATCCTTCTGAGTGAAAAGATACATAATGCTCTTATGATCTGTGTAGGTGACACACTTCACCCCATAAAGGTAGTGCCACCAGATCTTAAGAGCGAAAACCATTGTAACCAATTCAAGGTCATGCGTTGGATAGTTACACTCATTCGGTTTGAGCTGCCTCGAAACATATGCCACTACTTTCTCACCTTGCATTAGTATACATCGAAGATCGATATGAGAAGCGCCCCTGTAAACCACATAATCCTTACCAGACTCAGGTTAGATCAATAAGAATGCCTGAGTTAACATTGCCTTGAGCTCTTCGAAACTAGTTTGTTGTTCAACAGTCCATTTAAACGACACACTTTTTCTCAATAGCTTCGTCATTGTGCAACAATCAACAAAAATCCTTCAACAAACCTCCGATAATACCCAGTAAGTTTTAGAAAACTCCGAATCTCACTAACATTTTTAGGCTACTTCCAATCCAGAATAGCCTCGATCTTCTTGGGGTCAACATAGATACCATCAGCGGATACCACGTGTCTCAAAAACATTACTTCTCAAAGCCAAAACTCACACTTACTTAGCTTTGCATATAGATTTTTCTCATGTAATGTTTGAAGGACTAACCTTAAGTTCTTTTCATGCTCTAACTCAGACTTCGAGTAGATCAAAATGTTATCAATGAAGACCACTACAAACTGATCGAGATTAGGCTAGAAGACTATGTTCATGAGGTCTACGGAAGCAGCAGGAGCATTTGTAAGCCTGAAGAACATCACTAGAAATTCACAGTGTCCATACCGAGTCTTGAAAGTTGTTTTGGATATACCAACCTCTGTCACCTACAAATAATAGTAACCTAACCTTAGATCAATCTTAGAGAAAGTTGTGACACCCCTAAATTGATAAAAAAAGGTTATAAATCCTTGAAAAAGAGTACTTATTCTTAACAATTAGTTTATTCAACTGTCAATAATCGATACAAAGCCTCATCAATTCATCTTTCTTCACAAATAATACTGGAGCTCCCCACGATGATAGACTTGGCCTTATGAAGCCACAATCAAGAAACACTTGCAATTGCACTTTGAGCTCTTTAAGCTCCTTATGGGCCATGCGATAAGGTGCAATAGACACTAGTGTTGTCTCATGTAGCAACTTGATTTGAAACTCGACCTCACGCTCCGGAGGTAAACTAGGCAACTTTCTGAAAAGGCTTCTAGAAACTCTTTCACTATACAAATATGAAAAGGCTTCTAGAAACTCTTTCACTATACAAATATTCTCTAATACTGCATCATCCACCTTTGTATCAATATATACACTAGATAGGCCCACATTCTTTATGAATTAGATTATCCACTACCAAGGCAGAGATCACATTTGATAAATAATTTTGATGCTTCCTGATCATAATTATCTAATTCTCAACTGGAGTCCTTAGGGTAACCCATTTCATATCACAATGAAGACTAACCCGATGCTCACTTAACCAATCCATGCCCAATATGAGATCAAATTCTCCAAAAGGAAATTCCATGAGATCAGCAAGAAATACCTTACCTTGGACTTGCAACAGAAATCTCCTATATATCTTGTTAACATACATAGATTGTCCTAAGGGACTAAGGATAGTTACATCACTTATGGTCTCTTCTACCAGAATTCTTAGTTTATCAACCTTCAAACAAGATACATACGAATGGATAGAACCATTATCAATTAATGCAAAGTATGGAATAACATTAACAATAAAACTACCTACTATTATGTCTGTTGCATCACGACCCTCTTTACGTCTAGCCATATACACAACTGCTAGCTACTCTGCATCTGCCCCGTTAGCATCTTGACCCGGTGCTCACTACCTCTACACAGCGTTTCTAACCTAGGAGGGCTGTGTTGTGACATCAATGGAAATTTTGCTCTAGAACTTGTTTTTGGCTTTTGCCTTTGATGTTGAGAGATTATTGTCTTGATGTCGCGACATAGGCATCAGTTCGACTCAAATAAGCATCTTTAGCTCCCAACTTGACCGAAAAGACCATGTAACCTTATTTAGATATATAAAATGTAATAAAAACTACTAGAAAGCATAAATTACTACTTTAAGTATGAAAATCTAAATATATACTAAGATGCTTTGATTTAGCTATTAACCAGGCTAAAGTTATGTGTAAAAAGGATTTAAATGCTAGTGTAATTCATGGTAGATCAAACACAATTTAGTGTGAAAGTACCTATCTCAAGTGGATGTCCCTAAAAAGAAGTAGGAAGATCAACATGACTCATCATTGACTGAACCATGTCTAACAATGTTTGATTTATCCTCTTAGAAACCCCATCCCATTATAGAGTACCAAGAGCTCTAAGTTGTGAGACAATCCCAGATTCCTTCAAAAGCTCATCAAAATCTAAGCTTAAGTATTCTCCTCCTTGATATAATCTAAGTTCCTTAATACTTTTGCCTAGTTGGTTTTGTACTTAATTCTTAAATTCCTTGATCTTTTCAAGCACTTTAGATTTATGGCACATAAGATAAATATACCCATATCTACTAAAGTCATCAATGAAAGTAATAAAGTATTGAAAACCTCCCCTGGCTTGTGTATTCATTTGTACACATGCAACACTATGTATTAAACCCAACAAACCTCTTGCTCAATCACTTATACTATTAAAAGGGGCTTTGGTCATTTTACCCAACAGACAAGACTCACATACATCAAATTGTTTGAAAACAAATGAATCCAAAAATCTATCTTTATGGATCTTTGATTTACGATTCCCACTTATATGGCCTAAACAACAATGCCAAAGATCAGTTTGATTAGGCTAATTTAACTTTTATCTTTTAGTATTTATGTTTTAAATGGGCATATCTTGATGTAAAATGTAGAGGCCATTTATTAAATCTATCGATCCATAGAAAACATTATTGAGATATAATGAACTACAGTTATTCTTAATAATTATCTCAAAACCAATTTTGTTTAAATAGGAAATTGAAATAATGTTTCTAGTCAATCTCGGCACAAAAAGACAATCCTCCAAAATTAAATCAAGTCCCCTAGGCAATGATAAAATATGTTTTCCTACAGCTAATACATCAAATCTTGCACAATTCCCAAGTCACAGGTCCACATCTCCTTTAGCCAGATTCCTACTCCTCTGCAGTCCATGTACAGAGGTACAAATATGACAACCACATTTGGTATCTAATACCCAGGAAGTAGATGTTGATAAATTAATATCAATAACATAAATATCTGACGCGGACACTCAGTTTTCCTTTTTCTTCTTGAGCTCTTCAAGATAGGAAAGGCAGTTCCTCCTTCAGTGTCTGGTTCAAGTCCTCACTTTTGTATTTTATTTTTAATTTCAGCAACCTCTTGGTTAACCCCTTTTGCTGCCCAAAAGACTTACCTTGCTTAGGAGATTCTTTCCTCCCTTTTCTTTCTCCTTCTTCCTTCTATACTCTCCCTTTTACTTCCTATGTTCCCTCTCTTTCCTTTTTCTCTCCTTATTTAACTCCCTTCAATTTTTCTCCCACTTTGACTTATCCTTGTCATACTAGTAACCAAAGAAAACAATTAATTTTTTTTCGCTTCCATTTTCCCTTTTTTATCCTCTTTTTATCTCCTCCTCCACTTCTGCCACCACCTTTCACATTTTGCCACCACACCTCCACCATTAGCCACTGTTGCAACATCAAACCACCACAACTACACCACCATTATTCCCTTATTTCCCTCTCCTTTTCACCACCGCTCCACCGTCAAACCCCGCCACTACCACCGTTGCCATTCGTTTTTCCTCCTCTCTTTATTTCTTTGGTCAAAATTGAGTCCTTATTATTCTTTCATCTATTTTTCAATTTAAAACATTATTTTTTATATTCATCTTTACTTTGTTTTGATTTCTCAATAACTTTCCTTCCTTCATCTACTTAATTTTTCCGTTCTAGCCAATATAGAGTCAATGAGAATTAGTTTACTCTAATCTCAATTTCTTATTTATTTTATTAGGACCAAAACTAATATATTTATGTACATATTCTTTTCAATAAATGGTCTAATTTGGATCGCTCGGATCTACATTAGCATAAGTGAAACGATTGGATCTTCATTTGAAGGGTAATAATATAAGTTTTTCATTCGATTTCATAAGAGGACCATATTGGATTATATTCCGAACTAACACATGTGTATCTTTGGTGTTGTACGATCATTATTTGATCAAATCAAGTCAGATATAATTAGATCTATAACATTGAAGCATGGAGGATTAAATCAAGTATCACGGGATCTTTATTCTATGTATAGGTTTTAACCAACTGAACTTGTATATGATTTTTTCATAAATATTATTTAATTATGATTAAAAATAATCATTTAAATATTCTCTAAAATATTAGTTAAATGAATACATTAAGTATTCTTGGTGATTAATAATTCCTTTAATAAAATCTGTGTTGCAAAATATGTTATTGTATGACTTGGTAATGTTTCACATGTTATGTGATGCTGAAGCATGCTAATGTTCTGTTATTGATACTAATTACATGATAAATCATGTACGCTGCTACTAAAATTTTAGTCACTTGTTAAAAATGTGGTTAATGAAACTAATATTAATGAAAGCATCATTAATTATGCTCATTGTACTCTTTTACCGAACATGTGATAATTCATGACACTATTTCTGCCACTAATCGCTTGTTTAATCTTGTCTACTATATATTTTTTGTTATTGTTAAAGAATGTCATATTGCATTAAGTTTGGGATGAATTGTAAGGAGGAAGTACTTGAAGCTTGTCTGCATTTCTAGT
Source organism: Gossypium schwendimanii (assembly GCA_013677275.1). Lineage (NCBI taxonomy): Eukaryota > Viridiplantae > Streptophyta > Magnoliopsida > Malvales > Malvaceae > Gossypium > Gossypium schwendimanii. Next base: position 8,590 of record JABFAF010276958.1, on the reverse strand, counting down.
GCCTTCTCCACTTTATTGGTAGTTTATCTATAATAATGGTAGCTTGTATACAACACTGGTGGTTTATCCACATTACTGGCAGCTTGTCTGCAACACTAGTGGCTTTTTAACATTATTGGTAACTTGTATACAATTCTGGTGGCTTGTCCACATTACTGGTAGTTTATATGTAATACTGGTGGCTTATCGACTGGTGTGCCATTGGTTGTATGAGTTCTAGAGAACTCTTATTATGGTATTTAGTGGAGTTAAGTAGGAACTTATCAAAAAATTGTGCATTGCCATGATCATGCATGGCATAAATTGAGAATTTTGAATTGTTTATGATATTATGTATAATTATTGGCTTGAGTGTTATATTTTTTATTTGATTTCAGATTAGGACCAAGTTTAGGACTTGGGCATGGCTATCGAAGGATCTTCTTGGATGTTTTTCACATTTGAAGTACTTTAAATTTAATTTAATAATTATTTTGGGACTATTAATTTTTTTATGGACTATGGCATGAGACTTTAATTTGGAGATTGTTATTTTGATTTGCATGACAATAAGTTTTAAATTGCTTAATTAATATTTAAATGATTATGCTTGAAAATTTTGTTTTTAACGAAAATATGATATTATAACTAATTCTCGCTGCAATATTGAAAATAAGCTTTTAATAAAATGCAACTTAGTCTTTGAATTGGTTAATCTTACAAATAAAATTCTAAAGACACTTGATTTTTGGAATTAACATGTTTTAACAAAATAAATAACCAATTTCACTTATTTTAATTAAAACAAAAATAGTTTTAAAATATGTTTGTAATTACAGAAATTTTTCTATGTCACTCCAGTGGCCAATGCAGCCTTCAAAATTCGACCATAATGTATGTGACAGAAATTTTTTTGTGTCCTTCTAGTAGTTTAAAAATAGGTTATAGAGAAATCCCTTGTCAATCCTTCCTCAACTTGCTTTATCCTAAACAACAGTGAAACATCCAAATGTTGTTTTTCATTGATCTCACTGACCAAGGTGGACTTCACTTGCTACTCTACTAGTAAGCCACTATCATCGATCAAAACCAATCTAGCAAACATCGTCTTAAGTTGAATCATCGATCTCTTACTCAGAGCATATACCACAACATTGGCCTTATCGGGGTGATACTCAATGACACAGTCGTAATCCTTCAACAACTCAATCCATCTCCATTGTCTCAAGTTCAACTCATTATATGAAAGAAGATAATTGACACTGTTCTGATTTGTGTAAAAATAACACTTCTCACCATACAATACTGCCTCCAAATTTTGAACACAAACACCATAGTTGCAAGTTCCAAATCATGACTGGGATAGTTGCACTCATTTGGTTTTAGTTGCCTAGATGTATAAGCAACTACATTTCCATTTTGCATCAACAGACAACCAAGACTAATGTGAGAGGCATCACTATACAGCACATAATCCTTCCTCGATTCGGGCTGAATCGACACTAGAACCTAAGTCAACATAGATTTTAGCTTCAGAAAGCTAGTTTGTTGGTCATCAATCCACTAAAAAAGAGCACTCTTCTGTAACAACTGTTAGGGGAGTAGCAATAAGAGAAAACCCATCGACAAGCTTTCGATAATACCCAAATAAAAACTCTGAATCTCAAAAACATTCTTTGGTTGCCTCCATTCCAAAATAGCTTCAATCTTTTTCGGATCTACAAGGATACCCTTTGCCGACACAACATGATCCAGAAACATCACTTTCTTCATCACTTTCTTCAGCCAAAACTCACATTTATTCAACTTTTCATAAAGCTTCTTTTCTTTGAGTAAACCAAATTGTCATTGATAAAAAAAATGATGAATTGACCCAAGAATGGTTGAAACACCCAATTCATCAAGCCCATGAATGCAATAGGGGGATTCGTTACACCAAAGGACATAACTAGGAACTCTTAGTTCCCATAACTAGTCCTGAATGCAGTCTTGGGCACATCTGACTCCATAACCTTTAGTTGATAGTATCCAAACATTAGATCAATTTTAGATAACATTGTCACTCCAAAAATTTGGTCGAACAAGTCATCGATCCTTGGCAGAGGATAGTTGTTCTTAACGGTCAACTTGTTCAACTGTCGATAATCAATATACAACCTCAGTGTTTCGTCCTTCTTCTTAATAAAGAAGATTGAGGATCCCCATGGTGACACACTAGCTCTTATGAACCCTCGGTCCAAGAGGTCCTAAAGTTGGACTTTAAATTCTTTAAGTTTTTTAGCTGCCATGCGGTAGGGAGCAATAGACATCGGTGCAATTCCACGAAAAACCTCAAGTCTGAATTCAACCTCTCAATCAGGAGATAATCCTGGTAGTTCCTTAGGAAAACAATTTGAAAACTCCTTTACAGTACGAATACTATCCACAGTCGAATTACATCCACAACATTAGCCAGAAACGCCTCACAACCCTTGCAAACCAGTTTCTTTGCTACCATTGTTGGTATCACATTGGACAAATAATCTCTCCATTCCCCTACCATAACAAATTTCTTCCCATCAGTTGCCTTCAAAATCACTGACCGCCACTAGACTTGCGAACGTTCGACTGGAAGTATTAGGGAAAATAAAAATATAATTAATTAGTGGTGTCCGTAAGTATACGGGTGAAATTTTAATAAATTAAAGTATTACAATGAAACACTCCGGAAGAAATCTGAGGATCATACCCAAGGGAGGTTGAATTAAACCTAAATTAATTCACTACATTAACAGGGCTAAATAGTACTAATTTAAAATTATATCACGAAAATCAATTTAAAGTTAAATAAAATTATCTATAACTAAAATCACCCAATTAACAATCGAAATAAATCCAATAAAAATAGATAGGAGATTAACACACTTTATTGCTCCTAATTAACTTTAAAACTCTAGTTTTATCAAGCTAGGTATTAATTAACCAGTTACAACCTTTCGGCCTCTAATTAATTAACTAGTCGACCAATACACGCTTACCTCTCAACCTCACTTTCTTGATTGAGATAAAGTAGAATTTACTAGGTAAACTTATCTCTCGATCTCGTTTAACCTAAATTAATTCCTAGAGGCATTACTTACTAAGGTTTAATAACACATAATTTAAACCAACTAACTCAGATTTAAACCCTTATTCATCTGTTAATTAGTCACACATCTTTTTGTTAATCTCCCTTAGGAGATTAGCTACACATGGATCTAGGTGCAATAATCCCTAAACACGTATTTCACATAAAAAATAGTATATTAAACAAGTGAAAGAAACAAGAAAATAAATCCATTTTGATATCAATTTGTGCTAGGAAGCAAAATTTTCTTTAATAGTGGTGAAGATAACTACGATTGCAATTGGAATACACAAACAAAATAAGAAGAACTATTAAATTAAGAGCATGGATGGAAATCGAATCCAAGTTAAACAAGAACAAAAGTTGTTAAAATGTCTAAAATGAAAGAAAATAAAACCCTAAAACTAACTAAGTGGCTCACTTGGGCAAGCCCCCCTAAAATGAGGCTAAACATGTCTATTTAAAGAGTTTATGATCTAACCTAATTAGGGTTGCTAAACAATCCAAGAATCTGGTTACAATTCATTGTGCAGACAAAAATACCCATACTTAATTTTCTTAATCGTGGCCCGGTGTCGCAACACCACAGGACCTGTGTCACGACATTACCTTCATTTTCTAGATACTTTGGCTTTGAAGTTTAGTGTTGCGACTATTGGATCTGATGCCCTGAGTGTAGTATTTTTGTCAATATGCACTTATAATTTTTTGAACAGATTTGTTAATAAAACAAATTCATTTATTATAATTAATATACATTGTATTATTGTCTTCAATTGGTTTTTGCACGCAAAGCACAATGGAAGCAAATGTTGCTCATTGGTTGTCTTTGTCTAATGTTTAACTAATACTTAGCGGTATTACTTGGTCAGATAGTAATACAGAAAGGAAAGTTGTAATAGTAGACGAACCTAAACATGTCCTTAGTCTATAAAAAATGAGCAAACAGATTGAAAGTTTAATATGCCGTCTATCAATTCCAATTGGGGATATACCTTGTGTTGAGCATCAGAGTAGATGACTCCCAGAAGATGGAGAAATAGATGTGACTGACTCCCAATAATTTGGAACCATAGCTATCAATATACACCACCACGAAAATGATTCATATTTTAGTATAGAAATAACACATTTCAAACTATCTTCTCGTGAACACATTAATTTTGTAAAAACCATCTGTGTATTCTCAAGCCAATACTCAACTTTGGATGGATCGTCATCAACTTTACCCTTAACTTCAGCCCCACACTTTTGGATTTTATCAATAGCAGGACAATGAACCATTGCAGGTATGGGGTTTTAAGGGCACGGAGGTGCCGAAGGAGGCAGAGTCAAGGGTTGAGGTTGTTGAGTCGTAGGATTAACTCTCATAAAATCCTGAAACTAATGATTCATCATTCTATAAAAAAAAATTTCATTTCACTATCAAACGATTGTGGAATGAATACACTTTGACTAGCTTCCTGATTGGACGCTTGAGTATTACTTTCACCTTCATTAACTACAGCATGATTTGATTCGGCCGACATCTTGAATCTATAAGAAAAACAGATTCAAAATGGATCAAAAGCATCACACAATCACAAGGTATATGTGGCATGTTTATTCCAAACTCAATAGTCACTATGTTAGTCCTAGAATTGACTAAATCGTATCTCTAGTACCACTAAATGTAACACCCCTAACCTGTCTCCATTTTCAGATTAGGGTTACGAAGTATTACAATACAATTCAAAACATTTGATCATAGACATAAACAAATATTCAATTTAATTTCTAACTTTCATTTACATATTTCATTTATAAAATAATATACACTTGCGGGCCTTAAATCAAGCCTACGACGCCCTAAAAATAGTTTGGGAACATTTCAGGACCATTCTGAAACAAAAATAAAATAAAATATTGGAAAATTTTGGAAACATCGGTCACATGGCCATGTTTTTAAGGATTAGTTTAGTGAAGTCGTGATATCCAAGGGGTGATATCGCGATTTGCTAAATAGTTTTTAGAGGGACCAAAAATCTTTTGTGTATCGCGATATCAGACCCCTAATATTGCGATACCCCTAGAATTTTAAAAGTCATTTTTTGTTTTATAAAGTGGTATCGCGATACCCACTCCCCAATATCGCAACACCGAAGATAGACTCGAAGATGAGGGGTCAAAAAACACGGGATATCATAATATCCAACCCTAGGTTTAGTGATAGCCAAGTCGGGTCACGTGATACCCGATTTTCGATATCTCGATCCCACAATATCCAGAACCCCCTATTTTTCTTATTTTCCCTCAAATCATTCATTCCAAATCCCTAAAAACTCTTCCCCATTCTTATTTTCTCTCAATCTCCCTTTCAAATCTTCTCAAATTTCTTTGAAATCCTTCTTCTTGTTGTTGTATTTTTCTTATTTATTTCTTCTTTTTTAGGTTTTACACTCTTTTGGTTTGGAAACACGGGACTATATTGATTCTATCAATGCACTTATAACACAATTTAAGTGTCCCACTTCTCTTTTTACTTGCATTTTCTATTATTGCTTTTGTTATTATTTTTGCTTCTTTACTAGAGCTTTAGTGTTGATTGGTTGTGAATACGAGATTGCCTTTACATTATAGTTAGCTTGTTGAGAATTGATAAACATGCCCCTTAGAACTAAAATGCAAGTTAAGTCCCAATCCAAACCACATCTGTCATTAGAGAATGTAAAGGATAAATTTAAGTCAAAAGAGGTCGAGGCCTTTTTCTCAAACATTCAAGGATGAAAATTTATCCTTGAAAGAGGCTTCGACCCCTCAGCCTTCAATTCCGAGGACATTTGGGACTTCCGTTTCCATCATTGGATGAACCTTGTGATGGTGTCGACTACACATGCCATAATATCGGTAGTTTTGGAGTTATACTCCAACTAAAATTTACTAAGAAAATTAAGGTGGATGTTTGACACAAGAAGGTTGATATATCCCCTAGAGCAATTAGTGAGTATTATGTCGTCCCTTATTAGGAAACTAATGACCTACAAGCCATAAATTTGAACAATTTTGAAATTATTAATATGGACACCATTTTGTTATATCAACCCTATCTTTTAAGCAATCTATATATTTCCTGCTGCTAATAAGTGGATGCAATTCATTTGTACTCGCATCTTACAACTACACAACATTAATACTGTTAATGTTTTTCGAGTTGCTTTGTTGTATTGTATTTTTCATCTTAAACGAGTTAGCCTCGGGGAGTGGGTCCATAAATAAATCCACTAATGCATATCTAAAATCAAGGTTGTAATTTATTTACCTCACTTAATCACCTATTTATGCTGCCATGCTAGAGTGGTGATGGGATCTACGGAATAATTTCACCCTCCCACCACCAATATTATTAAAGACACCCTCATGCATCAATTCCAAGAGCTTTATAGAAAGCAAATAAAACAATGCAATCAGAGGCGAAAACAAAAAATGGAGATGCCTCCAACCCACTGAAGAAATCCATGAAGGCTAAGTTGAAGAAGACCAATAAGCCTACACAATGGGAGCATAGGCTAGGCCGTGATGTGTGAGATAACGTATGACTCCTAGAGTCCAAAAAATAGGCATGGACATGTTTGTGAAAAGCCTAGGAGGAAAAAGTAGAGAATGACACAAACAGTCAACTGACTCATCTGAGGGTAAGGAAGACGTGGTCGAGCCATAGGAAGAGGATGAGGAAGAAATAAATGATGAGGCCAGAGAGGATGACACATTCACCTCTTATCAAAGGAACATTGAGAATGCATTTGCAGTCGCAAGGAAACCAAGAGAAGGACCCATCTTTCGAGACCCTATTGACCAAGCCCAAATTCGACCCCGAAACTCACTATGCGCTGCAAAGGGAAAGGTGTTGCAAGACCGAGTAGAGATACTGAGGATGATTTCAACTAGTTACATGGCTTTGCATTTTATTTTGTGTTTGGTGTGTTTTATTTGTTTTTCTTTGTTTATTTTTCTTATGTTCAGCGAGTTACCCTGAAAGACTACATAACATGTAGAGCTTCAACGAGGAGGTGGACGCCCGAGCTAGTCTGATGCTCCATTCTAAGGAAGTTTTGTAACCCTTTAACCTTTATTTTGAACACATCGGGGACGATGTGTAGCCTGTGTGTGGAGGGGTTCACATAAGCTTTATGTGTGTTTATTTTTTTATGTTTATTTGTGTGTTTATTTTAATTTTTATGCATTTTAAAAAAAATCCAAACAAAAATAATTTTCGTTTTTATTTTTAATTTTTAAAAAATCAAAAAATATTTTTCTCTTTTCTTTTAATTTTTTTATTGCATGGTGCTTGGACTAATATCAAGTTATAAGTTAGTAGTTTTACATATCAAATGAATATATAAGATTGCTAAACATGTAAGTTTTTGAATGATGCTAGATAATTCTTGCTCTTAACTGTAGATAAATTAGTTCACTTGGTTAATAGGTATAATAGACTAGAGGCAATAGCCAAAATGAAAATGTATAAAATGTAGATAAATAATTTGAATTGCTAATTGTTCATCTAGATAGATGTATGCTTAATGAAACTATTGTTAGATGAATAATCCGAGAAGGACCTTAGATTTGTATTTCCTTGAGCCTGAACAACCAACCTTAAACATTACGTTATCCCTAGTTCCCAAATTTAAGCCTTACATTGCCCTTCTTAATGAACTTCTTTGTTTGAAACCTCAAGTGTAACCTCCCAAACTCGGCCTAAATGTTATGGCTAGATTGAGAAGGCTACATTAGGCACCGAAATGGCTAAGCTAAATTACGTTACTTTTGAAGACCTTAAATAAACTCATTTTAGAGAAAACCGTAGTTTTATTTTGAGTTAGCTTAAAACAATTCATTCATTAGGTCATGTATAATTAGGATTCATTTTATTTTTGATGGTGTTGTTTTAGAAAAATCGTTTGCTTGTCGCTCTTCTAAAAAAAACTCAATGTTAAACTAATGCATCGGAAAAACCATTTTTCAAGTCATTTTGGAAACTTAGTTGCCTTATCGATTTATTTCGTTAAAAAATGGTTCCTTTGCAATGTAGCGAAAACTAGGGAACAATATTAAATTTTAGTTAAGCTTGATATAATGCATTATCTGATTATTATGCTTGAGTAATCCATGTATGCAAAAATCCCCAAAAGAAAAGTTACAAAACCACAGACCAAAAAAAATTAAAAATTACAAATCAAAACCAATAATGACTTAATAATACTTATTAAGAATAGTCTGAAATCCAAGGTTATTCTCCGAATGCCGAGTTCGGTACTAATTTTGAAGTGTACCTGAAAAGTTAAACACTATTGGGTGAGCTTATAGAAAGCTCAGTGTGAGTCGAACAATTATTTAAACGAACAAAAACATCAAATATAGTGAAACATATTAAATTTAACAAATGAAAAGAGAACCATTATAGGAATTTCATATCATTACATAGCCATTATCAAATTGATGTCAAATGGTGTATGAGCATGGGACATC
>JABFAF010276954.1:0-19199 GCA_013677275.1 Gossypium schwendimanii | reverse complement strand
AAAAAAAAACTAACCTGCGAAGGTTAGATACTTTGACCTATCTTCGAAACCAAGTTTTCATTTAACTATCCCTTCATCTTCAACAAGTTTTATGATTGGTTTTACAAAATAAGTTATCAGAGGAAGAATTTAATGGTGAGAGGTCTAGCATTTGAAATACAAAAGTGAGGATTCTTCATTAGGGTCTGTTAGAATTAAGTTCAGTGGTTGTATTTATTACAAACATAGTTAATTCATCTCCCTGAGCTAGGCTTTATAGACGTAGGGAAACCAAATTGCATAATAATTTGTTATCCTATTTTGTAGTTTCCATTGTTTAATCAAAAGTGTCCACTTCCTCTACCACTTTTGCTCAAATTTGTGATCGCGCCACACTGCACAAACATTGAGTAAAGAAATCTGTACAAAATAATTAGAATAAATGATGTGACTTAACTACAAGTGTGACAGGTTAGTTGTAATATTTATAGTGTTACAACAAAACAAAGGGAATATTTTGAGGAACGAACCCTAGGAATTGTCAAAATTGGTAAATGATGTTATCAAATTAATTATTCCAAAGCAAATATTAATCTATTCGAGTAACAAATTAGTAGTGCAACCAGAGAGAAAATTAAGATAAAACTAATTCTAAAGTTAACATATACTAGAAATTAATGAACTTTCTATTTCATGTTTAACTAATGCAATGTAATTAACCTAAGATCACTTAATTTACTAATTGGTGATTCAACTAATACACAATTTCAATCAAGTTCTTTATTACTCTTAATTAATGTCACATCCCAAAAGTTGGGCTAGAAAAATAGGGATAAAAATTAGATTTTATTCTTTTAAAACAAAGGCTAAGAGGATTTAGTGTGCCTTAAAATTTATTTTTGTTAAGAACTAGCAAGAATGAGCCTGCTGGTTTAGTGCTAAGGCTTTAGCTTATCCTTAGGTCCTAAGTTAAAACCCTAGGTGTGCATTCAGCTAAAAAAATTATTTTCTTATTTTTACCCCACAAAAGTGCCAAAATTTCAAACTGACCCAACCCAAAAACTATTTTTCTTAATTTAGTCATTGATTTAAAATAGTCCCAATTTTACATGAATTTTTAAAACCAATTTCAATTAGGGAAAACAAGTGTTATAAATAGCCAATTTTAAGCAAACCTTCAAATTTTATCTAGCAAATTTAAAGGAAATTATCCTTAAGGTCATTTCTTTTCAAATCAATTTTCAAATCAAAATGAATCAAAGTTTCAAAGTCACCCCTCTCCCTCAAGTGGATCTTTAACCTGTGCTCGCAAGTCAAGGTTTTTGTGTTTTCTAAAATCAGGTGTGGGATCTAGTTTAAAATCATTATGTATGATTAGTTATGTTGAATCATTAGGAGATTAGGGTTAAATGTGTAAAGAATAAACATGTTAACCCCTCTTTTGTAAATAAACACCCATGCTAGGCGAACACCCATGATATGCAACCCCAGGTAGTGTGAACCCCCTGTTTATGCAAACACCCTACAGTATGTGAACCTTTAGGTAGTATGTGAACCCCTATCATGAAACCATATGACAAACGTTAGAGGAATCATTATGCAACCTCTTAGTATATTGCATGCAAACCTTGGGAAATATACAAACTTTGTATAACATGTGAGCTTATATGTTAGTACATGTGAGCCTATATGTTATACCATGTGGACCTGTTATATGTTATTATATATGAGAGCCTAACATTTGTGCGAACCTGCATGAAAGTTATTATATGAGAACTAATGTGAAAACCCAGATGAGCAAACCCTTTTTTAAACCCTAGATGTGTGAACCTAAAGTGTGAACTCCTTATTCAAACCCTTATCTAAAAAATTAGAAGAGAAAACCCTCAGTGTGTGAAACCTAATGTGTGAACTCTATGTACAAGCCCCTATGAGCGAGCCCTGTATATGCGAACTCATCTGTGTAAACCCTAGGTGCAAATCCATCTGTGTTAACCTCTAGGTGTGCAAACCCCTAATGTGTGAACCCACATGTACGAACCCCTAAGTATGCAACCCTATATGTGTGACCCATGTAAGTGCAAACCCAATTTATGTATGTATTAGCCAAACTAAGTATGTTTAATCACATGAAGATGATGTGGTATTGTGTTCAGATTGCTTAAACTAATTTTATATGTGAAATTGATATGAATGCATGAATACATGCCATTAAATGTTAGTATGAGATATTGAATATGCTTGATAGGAATAGTATTTGATTATTGATTGATAAATAGCATGATTTGCTAAGTATATATGTGCATAATTAGATGAAATTGTGTGTGGAGGATAAAGGAGTTCTGTACAAGACAGTGGAAGTTGAAGTCCACACCAAAAATTAGTATTGCATGAAGTAGGCGACAATGTCATCAAAACCAGTTAAGGTTGGATGGTAGTTTAAAATGCCATCAAAACTAGGTAGATTGGGATGATATTTTATTGTAGTAAAATGGCATCAAAGTCGGGCAATTGGGAGGGTAAATTATTGTAGTAAAAGTCATTGTCCCAAATGACAAGTGAACAACCATCGTCATTGAAAAAACAAATTCGAAATGGTCAATTTTTTATATGTTTTTTTGGTATTTCAAGCGATGCTCGAGAGTGGTTAGGATGGCCGGGTGGGAAATTTTGCATTTGCATTGCATCATAAATATATTTTGTATATGCATTGATTTACTATATGTTCCTTACGTTATGGTTAATATGCTATTATGCTATGAATTGGATATTTTATTGTTTGAATGATTATAAATATTGGTTTCAAGATTAGTCTCACATTGAGCCATTGTAAGCTCATTCTTCGTTTTTTCCTTGCCTCTCAAGTGGCACAGAAAACTAGGACTCAAATGGCATCGGAGGAACCTCATATTAGCAGCTTGTTTCATTTTATTTAAAAACACCATTGAAGTTTTCCTTTATAGTTTTCTTTTTGGGATTATTTGGCTTATTTATTTTAAGTGTGACATTTAATTTTTACTCTGATATTTGCACGTCATTTAGTTTAGAAAACTATTTTCTTAATTATGTTTTCCATTGCTCGCGAAATACTTAAAGTTTTGATAAGTCGTTTCTTAAAAACCTTAAATCATTTTTCAAATATTCACGCTTATAATATTCTAATTGAATTAATAGTTAAAGTAGTTTAATGAATGAACTTTTTTTCTAAAAAAAAAAAGAGTGATTTTCATATAAATCAACTCACAAAAAAGAATGGTTTTACATGATCACTTCAGTGATCAATGTAATGCCTTCGACTTAGCCGAAACTCCTAGGCCAGGTCGAGGGTGTTACATAAGTGATATCAAAGTTAGGTTTTCTAAATATGGTTTTGAACTTTTGAAGGAGTATTTATGAATATGAATAAACTATTTTGGTGACAAAGTAAGTTTTTGAAGAAAAAACTAATCTAAGGAAGTCTGATGCCAAGTACTATAGGAAACTTTCTAAGTAGTAGGAAAACTTTAGATAAATGCATAGCATAAATTGAAAACTTGAATTAGAAGTACTAATTTCTTGAAATTGTAAAAGTATAATCATGAACACTCAAGGCAGACGTGGTAGGGTAGACCTCGTAGGGCTATACCCATGGAATCACCCACAGTTCTAGAAGAAAACCCAACCTAGGAATATGTAGAAAAGTATACCACAAATGATGGAAGAGGTAATGTGAAAGGACATATGGGAATGGGAAATCAGAATGGTGGAACTAGTGGAGACGGTACTGTAACTCAAGCTATGCTAAGAGCTCTCCAAAAAGGCGCCAAATCAAGTAATGGAAATGGGAATACAAAAGCAATATCCGAAAAGCTCAAATTGAACAAGGCCAAATTGTTCAAAGCTATTATCGAAACAACTCTTATCATAATAGAGTAATGGATGGAAACAGCAGAAAGAATTTTAGAGTACCTTGAGTGAACTCTTGAGAAAAAATCTGAAAGGAGTTGTGTCCTTGTTAAGAGACGAAGCCTATAGATGGTGGCAAGTAGTTGTTAAGGGGAAACTAACGAAAAGACTAATTTAGAATTACTTCTATGAGGCTTTTCAGGAAAACTATGTGGGTCCCTGTTATGTTGAAGGCCGCAAACGTGAATTAATCGAACTGAAACAGAAAGACATGTTGATTTTAGAGTACGAAGCGAAATTTCTAAGATTAAGTTGCTACACTCCCGAACTGGTAACAATAGAAGAAGATAAAAGCGTAAGGTTCAAAGAAGGGTTGAGATATGACCTAAAAGTGCAAGTGACACTCCTCCAGGAAAAGAATTTCGTAAATTTGGTTGAAAAGACCAAAATCCTTGAAGAGATCAAACACATAGAATAAAAAAAGTGGCAGAAGGTTCCGAACAAAGAGATTTTGGTTCAAACAACTCAAACCTCAGGCCTACAAAAAGGGCTAGGCTACAACCTGAAACCACTGAAGAACGTGCTCCAAAATGTCAACATTGTGAGAAACACCATAATGGTGAATGTTGGGAAAAGATCGATGCTTGTTTTATGTATGGATCAAAGGAACATCAAATAAAAGATTGTCCTCTTTGGAATAAACCCATTCAATCGTAAAGTTAGACCGAAACACAAGGAAACCGTGGCCCTAACCAAAATGATGGAAATCGAGGCTAGAGAGCACCAACACAAGGTGCGAACCGTGCAGAAGTAAGGCAATCAGCCTTAGTTTATGCAGTAAGAGGACAGGAGGATATGAATGTCACCGATGCCATCACATGTTCTTCCTAGAAGTCCCACATTAGAAATGTATATATAAATAAAAAAAACATAGTGGCGTAGCAGAAGTGAATCCCCCAGTAAGCTTACCAACTTGAACTACCTCCTACGTTATATCAAATCCACAATGTATTACATGTGTTAATGCTACATGTTATCATTCTGATCCTTCCCATATTGTTTCCTAATGAAGAAGATCAAGCTTCAATCAGGCTAACTTGAATAAGGTAAGTTAAAATTCGAGGATGAAATTTCTTAGGGGAGGGGGATTTGTCACATCCCAAAAGTGGGGCTAGAAGAAATAGGGATAAAAAATAGATTTTATTCTTTTAAGACAAAGGGTAAGAGAATTTAATGTGCCTTAAAAGTTATTTTTTTTAAGAATTAGCACGAATGAGCCTTTTGGTTAGGCGGTAAGACCTCATCTTATCCTTAGGTCCCAAGTTTGAAACCCCTTGTGTACATTCAACTAAAATATTTTAATTTCTTATTTTGACTCCATAGAAGTGCCGAATTTTCAAACCAGCCCAGCTCAAAAACTATTTTTTAAAATTTAGTCCTTAATTTAAAATAGTCCTAATTCTACACGAATTTTTAAAACATATTACAATTAGGGAAAGCAAGTGTTATAAATAGCCAATTTTAAGAAAACCCTGCAATTTTTACCTAACCTATTTCAAGGAAAACATCATCAAGCTCTTTTCTTTCCAAATCAATTTTCAAAGCAAAATGAGTTAAAGTTTCAAAATAATCCCTCCCCCCCAAGTGGATCTTCAACCTCCTCTCCAAAATTAAGGTTTTTGTGCTTTCTCAAATTAGGTGTGGGTTCTAATTTAAAATCATTATGTATGATTAATTATGTTGAATAATTAAGAGGTTAAAGTTAAACGCATAAAGAATAAATATGTGAACCCTTCTTTTGAAAATAAACCCCCATACTAGGTGAACACCCATGATATGCGACCCTAGGTTATGCAAAACCCTAATTTAGGCAAACCTATAATACCTCGCCCGACGTAGTCCTAGATTGGTGAATTGTTTAGGTAGATTCTTGATTAAAATTAAACTAAAGAAAGGTTGAGTTGTGTTTTATCTGATAGTGTTGTATTTTTTATTTTTTGATACCCCAAGAGTGGAGGACTGTTAGAATAATCCTGTAGGTCTATTATGATTTTGGATGAAGGGTCAACCTTTCGGCGACATGTAAGGTTTCTGGTTTTGTGTCTTGGTGTGGTTGTTGGGAGGAACGGACCCATCAGTGTCTTCTCTTGGTAAGATGTGTGTTAGATCCTTTTGTTAGTAAACGCTAATAGTGGATTCTAGGATTGTGGACCTGATTGCTTTCTGTTTGAAAACATGTGTTTAATGTTTTATTTTAGTTAAGTTCTTATTAGGACCGAGTTAGAAATTAACTAAAGTTTATGATTATTTTATTATGTGAGATACTAAGAATGATTATGGTGGCCACATTAGAGTATGAGTTACTTTGCATGTTAGCCATGTGTAAGTTGTATGAGAGTTATCTAAGTTATATATATATATATATATATCAGTGAAACTTTTGTAGTGGGGTTCTTTTTCCCTCTTCTTTTTCTCTTTTATACCCTAATATCCTACTTAAGAAAAAGTTCTTTTCTTTGAAAATGTGTGTTTAATGTTTTGTTTTAGCTAAGTTCTTATTAGGACCCAATTAGAAATTAATTAAAATTTATGATTATTTTATTGTATGAGATGCTAAGAATTATTATGTTTACCACATTAGAGTATAAGTTAGCTTTGCATATTAGCCATGTGTAAGTTGTACGAGAGTTGTGTAAGTTAAATGTATCAGTGAAACTTTTGTAGTGGGGGGTTCTTCCCTCTTCTTTTTTCTATTATACACTAGTATCCTACTTCAGAAAGAGTTCTTCATTGGAGATGACTCAACAAGTGATTGATATTAGCAAGAATAATCTGTGCATATAGCAATAGAGATAGTATAACAAACCTTGTAGGGATTATCAGTGAGTATCCATTTTGTTTCTCTTTTCTAAGTTTTCTTCTATCTTGTGTATGTCACTAATTGTGGATTTCATAGCTTAGAGTTCAAGTGAACCCATCGACATGAAACTTTTTGAATTCATTGTATGTAATCTTTTGTGTGTGCATGTTTGTGGCATGAAGTGGATACAACTTCCTTGGGGTATAAACTCGATATCTAGATATGAAGAGCCACTAGTAAGGCATGTTAGTTGCAAACTAGAATGGTAGATGTCTTAGACCACTAGTAGGGCATGCTGGATGCTAACCCGATTGGAGAATATGATGGGCCACTGATAGGGCATGTTAGTTGCTAACCAAATTGGTGTGTATGTTGGTCCACTAGTAGGACATGTTAGTTGTTAACCATGTTGGCAGCCACTGGTAGAGTACGTTAATTACTAACCTGTTTGCGTGAGTGTTAGGATTGGTAGAGCATGTTAGTTGCTAACTAGCCTAGCAATATGGGTGCTGCCTACGGTAGGATATCTTAGTTGTCAAGCATCGTAAAGAGCCTTGAACTCACGGGAACCCGCATGTCCTAATGATAAGAAATGTGATATTTTTTCTGATATGTGATTAGGGGATCTGAGTTTTAACCCAAGGAAAGATTTGGAAAGAGTAAGTTAATATGACTCTATATGAGATATACGATATGTATTGAAAAGAGTAATTTAATGTAAATCTGTATGTGATATAAGCTATGTACTGAAAAGAATAAATTAACATGACTCTATATGTGTTAAATGTTATGTATAATTGCTGATAGAAAGGAAAAGTTGATTATATTGTGGTCAAGTTTTTTCCCTATTTGTCGTGTTGGAAACGTAGTGTATTTGTTAAGTAGTGGTATTGGGCATATAGAATTTTCCATATTAAAGGTGTGTATGATTTAGCCTGATGAGATTGTTTGAAATACAAAGATTTGTGCTAGAAAAGATTGAATTTGCTTGAGAAGTGTCAGGTCTATTAAGGTTACAGTTTGAAGAGACTCAACCAAACAGAGCGACCTCTGTATTGAGCTTCGCTTGTGTTTGTTCTGTAACATGCATATGTTCTATGAGGGTGGCATGTAACTCTGATTTGAATCTAAATCTATAGTAATGTACATTTATTAACCACAATTTTATTTGAATGATACCCTTGAAGGATTTATTAATTTTAATGAATTATTTTTATGTAATTTATTCTGCCTGTACACGCCAAACTATTTTATATGTTATGACCACTGCCAGTAATACTATTCTTTCAAAGGAAAATATTTATATGCATATACCAGGTTCAGTACTGGTGTTTTTGAAACTTTTCCAATTTAGCACGCCTTTGTAACCATTGTACCTTGGAACTATGTATAAGTCTATTTTTTCGTGTAACACCTCAGTCGATCGTTGGGGATTGGGATGTTACAAGTTGATATTAGAGCCTAGGTTGAGCCGATTCTCAAAAAAATTGAAGATAGAGTAACGCCCCAATATGCTTGTTACATGTTTCTAGCTAGTCCTTTATAGTTGCTAAACTGTGTTTGTGTGTGTGTAGCTTAAGATGTCTTCAAATTTGCATGATGTTGTTGATGAATGATTGAAGAGCAATAATATTTAGTCTCATGGTTAAGAAACTTAGGTTGATTAAGAGCAATAATGTTGTTGATGAATGATGTTGTTTGTCAAGATGATCGAACGATGGTATGATCAATTTATGGGAACCGCTCATATGCCTTCACCTCAGTCTCAATCAGAAGCTATTCCATAAAGACTAACTACCCCATTGTGCCAACTATGAAATAATTTTAAGGAGACCCTATGAGGGAGATACACAGGCGTGGTGCTAAAGAATTTTTATGGGATAAAGGTGATGATCCTACAACAATAGAGCAATGGTGATGTCGCTTAGGAAGAGTGATTGCACAATTAAAGTCTATCCTAAAGGATTGTTTGCTATGCGATATTTCTTTGTTTGAAGGTGAGGCTTATCAATGGTGGGAAAATTTAGTGTGATTTCAGAAGAACTCGTAGATAGGGATTTCTTTGTAACAAAATTCAAAGAGAAATATGTGAATCCGATGTATGTAAAATAGATGAAAAAAGAATTTTTGTATCTTAGATAAGGGAAAATGTTAGTAATGGAATATGAGAGAGAGTTTGTTAGACTTAGTTGATATGTAGGGGACATGTTCCGAACCAAAAAAGCTCTATGTGATAATTTTGAATAGGTTTAAAATATGAAATTCGTGCCTTGGTAGTAGCTTCAGAATTTTAGAGTTTAGCAGCTATGATAGCCATGACTCACAAGACGGAAACGATTGTGCAGGATAGAAGTATAGGCCAGGTGGGAGAAATGAGTGAACATCTAAAATGCTAAACCAACCCCTGTTACAAGCTTTGAGAAATATCTTTTATGAGTCAACCAAACAATATCAAATGATGAAATGCTGAGTGATAGTTGTGAATATTGAAATGCATCTAAGACAAGTTCTAATGGATAAAAAAAAGATGAAGCTCCCTATTTGTAATACGTGTAGAAGGAACCATGTGGGAATGTGTTGGAATGCAAAAAAGTTTGTTATGAATCTGGCTCTCTTGATCATTTGGTACGAAATTGTCCTTCAAGAACTAGAGGCCAACATGATCGAACAACTCAAGCATTCAATAGGAATCAAAGTGATATGAGAATAAGGACTGCTGGGAGATCAAACTCTACCATGGGAATTTCAAGTAAAAAATCTACTAAGACTCGTTTGAGAAATTCAACTAGTGTTTGTGAGGTGAGAACTAAAGATGATGTTGTGCCTGATGGTAAGAAATTTTTGGGTGAAATTCCATTGAGGGACGGAGAATTGTAATATCTCGTTTGACATAGTCCTGGATTGGTGAATTCTTTGGGTAGATAGTTGATTAAAATTAAAGTAATGAAAGGTTGAGTTGTGTTCTACCTGCCAGTGTTGTCTTTTGTATTGTTTGATATGCCACAAGTGACAGACTGTTAGAATAATATGGTAGGTTTTTCTTGATTTGGGATGAAGGTTTAGCCTTTTGGCGACATGTTAGGTTTCCGGTTTTGTGTCTTGGCATGGTTGTTTGGAGGAACCCGCCAATCAGTGTCTTCTCTTGGTAAGATGTGTGTTAGATCCTTTTGTTAATATACGCCAGTATTGGATTATGGGATTATGGACCTTATTGCTTTCTGTTTGAAAACATGTGTTTAATGTTTAATTTTAGTTAAGTTCTTATCTCTAGTTAGAAATTAACTAAAGTTTATGATTATTTTATTGTGTAAGATACTAAGAATGATTATTTTGGCCATATTAGAGTATGAGTTAGCTTTGCATAAGAATGATTATGTTGGCCATATTAGAGTATGAGTTAGCTTTGCATGTTAGCCACATGTAAGTTGTATTAGAGTTATGTAAGTTATATATATATCAGTGAAACTTTTGTAGTGGGGGTTCTTCTTCCCTCTTCTTTTTCTCTTTTATACCCTAGTATCCTACTTAAGAAAAAGTTCCTCGTTGTAGAAGAATCATCAAGTGATCAAGATAAGTAAGAAAAGGTTGTACATGTAGCAATAGAGATAGTATAACAAACCTTGTAGGGATTATCACCGAGTATCCAGTTTGTTTTGCTCTTCTTTGAGTTTCTTTTTATCTTGTGTATATCACTAATTTTAGTTGTCATAGCTTAGAGTTCAAGTGAACCCATCGGTATGGAACCTTGTGAATCTTTTGCATGTAATCTTCTGTGTATGCATGTTTGTGGCATGAAGTGGATAGAATTCCCTTCGGGTATATACTCGATATCTAGATATGAAGAACCATTGGTAAGGCATGTTAGTTGCAAACTAGAATGGTAGATGTGCTAGACCACTTGTAGGGCAAGCTAGTTACTAACCAGATGAGATAATAAGATCAACCACTGATAGTGCGTGTTAGTTGCTAAGCAGATTGGTGTGTATGTTGGGCCAGTGGTAGGAAATGTTAGTTGTTAACCAAGTTGGCAGCCACAAGTAGGGTATGTTAGTTACTAATTAGTTGTTAGCCAAGGATGGTAGAGCATGTTAGTTGCTAACCTATCTAGCGATATGGGTGTTGCCTGCTGTAGGACATGTTAGTTGTTAACAATGGCAAAGAGCTCTACACTTACGGGAACACGCATGTGTTCGTAATGATAGTTATGTATTGAAAAGAGTAAGTTAATATGACTCTGTATGTGACATATGTTATGTATTGAAAAGAGTAAGTTAATATGACTCTGTATGTGATATATTTTACGTATTGAAAAGAGTAAATTAAAATGACTCTATATTTGTTAAATGTTATGTATAATTACTAACAGAAAGGAAACGTAGATTATATAGTGGTAAGTTCTATTCCTTGTTTGTTGTACTGGAAACGTAGTGTATTTGTTAAGTATTAGTATTAGGTGTATAGAAGTCGCCATAATGAAGGTGTGTATGGTTTAGCCTGATGAGATTGTTTAGAATGCAAAGATTTGTGCTAGAAAGGATTGCATTTGGTTGAAAAGTGTCAACTCTATTAAGGTGAAAGTTCTCTTTGGTGTAAGGATAAAAGTGTCTATCTAATATTAAGGAAGAAAGTATATGTCAATATTAGAGTTCACTCGATGTTAAAGTATGCCTTGAAATTCCATCCGCCATGGTTAAGTATCCGCCAGTTAGTATACGAGTGTTCGCCCGAATGTCTCGGGGTGTAAAGCCGGTTTATTTGTCTATTTGCATGAGTTTACAAATGTAGCTTTATTCTTGCTTTTGTATTTCATCAAGAGGTTTGAGTATTTTCTTTTCTAGAGCTCACTAAGTTTTTATGAACTTACCCCTCTTTTCTTCCCCTCTTCCAGGTGGTCCTCTATCGTAGGTTGTTTAAGGGACTTAGTGTCATGTGTGAATGTTTAATACTAATGTGAAAGTACACACATCGAATCAAGTAATAAAGTAATAAGTGAGTATCGTCTCCATAGGGATCCAAATTGACTGAAATAATTAGTTATGCTATTACTATGAAACTGGCTAATTGAACAGAGTAAAAGGGACTGGTGAATAATTGCTAAATAGATGAAATGAAGGATTAAGAAAATGAATTATGACTAAAAATATGCTATGGCAATTAAAATGTTGTGGCAATTCTCAAAGAGTAAGTGGGAAAGAGTTTGTACTATTGAAAGATCAAGGCTGCAATTACTTGGGTTTATTTCTACAACATAATAATGCCATGGCAAATTCTTGACCATTGTACTACTCATGGAACCATTACTGCAGTCTACTTTTTTCGAAAAATAGATTTTGAGATATCATTCTGAGTTGTTGTATGTCTACAGACTCAAGAATGATATCCAAAATTTTCTCCTTTCCCTGTACAGGTTGCAACTTCTATGTCTAGAGTGCTACAATTATTCTTTCGAATACTTGCTTGTATTAACCAATTATAATCCAATCTAATTTATCTTTTAAAAATTAAATCAGATCTAATAACATGCTACACAATCATCTATGTCTAGAGATGGCATGCATGCATTAAAAATAATCACAAATCAGATGAAATAGTATTAAACTCAAAATCAAACTATGGGCATTAAAAGTTAATAAAAATTCACCTTGAATATATCCAACCGAAAGAAAATTTAGTTCATGGGTTGAACATTAGAATTCATAACAGAACCGTTCAACATCATTGTTTAAATTAACAAATCACAAACTTAAATAAGAAAATAAAGGCAGAACTCCAAAAAGCTTTCGCTACTCCAACTTTCACTTTGATAATGAGAATTGATGCAAAACCCAAGGCTGATTTCTTTTCACCTTCCTTCCATCTGTTATTCTTATGCTCTGTAAGCTGCTACCGTTTCTCACACTTCCTCTGAGAATGCACGAGAATTTGATGTAGAGAGATAGAAACCGTTACTCTCTTTTTTCTCTATCTCTAATCCTCCCTTTTTCTCTTTTCTTTTTTTCTTATTTATAGGGTGGGTCCCTCCCTCTCAGCTCACACCTTTTCCTTCCTTTTTTTCAGGGTGATTTATCTGGTACAAGTATAGCTTTCTAAGAGTGACGTGGACTGAGTGCTGTGTCATCTTCCTAGAATTTCCATGGCATCCTTGCTGGCAATCTAACCAACATTTTATCATGACAATATTTCACTTCCTTCAGTTTCCTATCTTTTTTCTCTTCTCTTCTTCATCCTACACCTGTTGCCAACCACAAACAACATCTTTCTTCCCCAATAATAGAAGTAACAAATAATAACATGTAGCACAATCCAAGCTTTGTTATGTAACTTCCTAAAAATATAAAAAAATGCAAACATATTTACGTAATTATAAAAAATTAATCCAATCTAAAGGCTTGAAATATAACTCTTTTCAAGAGTTATCACACCCCAAACCTGAATTATTGCTTGTCCGTAAGCAAAATGTATATGAGTATCCATGAATGCATGAATATTTTCCAAAACACACAATTACCATTTGCACTGTTGAACCATGTGAAGTATATTTAATACCTCCATTCTCAACAATCTTCTAAATAACAAAAAGAAAATGGTTCGAATTTTATAGGCTTGTTTAGCAAATGAAGTGCAGAAAATGTTTCCTACAAATAAAAGTTCCTAAATAATTATGCAATTCTGACTATAGTAGACCTCTCTTAATATATTTAAAATATCTTTCCTCTAAAATCAATTTCTCTATTCTCACTTATTCAGTCATTTCATTATTTTAATCCCAAATATTATTTTCTAAAAGGAATTCATCTTTTCACATAATTTCTTTACTTGACAATCTCAATGGAGCATACAATAGATACTAGGTAATATGTCATGCCAAAAATTGAATGAATTTCACTCATAAAGCGAAAGCTTTTAACTAAAGAGATGGATGGAGCAAACAACTACCTGCTTAGCTAATCAACCTATTACTTCAGTCGAGTGTCCCTAAATTATTATTGAATTGCTTTTTTTTTTTTTTGAAACAGTCTTATTTGAACTCTTTTTTTTATCAATAATATGATGGAGCAAACAAAGCATTACTGACCTACTCAATAGTTTCAAACATTGGAGTGTAAAACTATTGCTAATGTATTCCTTATCATTCATAACCAAATTATTGAATTTAGGATTAAGAAATTCTATATGCATTAAAAGAATCCTACTACAGACTTAATTGCATTGATACTTAAGTTGTTCTACTTTTAGGAATCAGTTTTCAAACAACTATCCTAAGCTAAACATGTTTAATCAACTTTCACAATTTTCTAAATTAGTTGAAGAGTTAATATCCTTATTGAATATCACCGAATAAAAATATACTCATCATAGTTTATCAATTATTTGGCATTTGCATGTAATGACAAAATGAATGAAAAAATGTATGAACATTAAAGCATCTATCTACAGTATACTATATGTACAACACACCCCCAAACCTAAGTGATGCATTATCCTTAATGCATGAACAATGAAATATGGAAAAATGCAAAAACAATAACTATCAACTATAAGAATGCCATGACACTAAATATGAATGCATGAAATATATAGTATAAAATCAAAGAAAAGAAACAAAAGCTTGGATAGAATTCCGATTACTCTATTTTGGTTGGGTTGATTTCTCGGCAGCACATTTGTAATGCTGCTTCTTTTTTATTTCATCAACATCATCTTTGACAGATTTTCCAGCAGTTTGCTTGTAACGCTTTTATTTTAGCTAGTTAATAAGCACCTCTTCTTCTTTTTCAATGTCTGATTTCGTGAGATCATCAATCAGTTGATGAACTGCATGTTCTTGTTTAGTCATAGGTGCAGTAGTTGGCGTAGTGGTTGTGTCTGTAACACCCCTAGCCCATATTCATCGTTGAAATAGGGTTACAGAGCATTATTGCATAAATGTTACCCAAAAACATTCATTTCCAAACATTATGATAATCATAGCATAATCCATTCATACACATGTATATCGTCCTTTATTCGATCCCTTGAGGCCTTAGCAACACTTTAGAAATGATTCGGGACTAATTTGAGGACATTTGACACATTGAGGAAAAAGTGAGAAAATTCAAAACTGCAGGGGTCACACGGATGAGGCACACGCCCGTGTCTTAGGCCATGTAACAATCAAAATAGTGACACACGGTCGTGTCCTAGCTCATGTACGTGTCCGTGTTACTCGCTACGTTGGGCCACACGACCAAGCCACACGTCCGTATGCCAGGTCGTGTAACACTCGAAATGGCCTCACACGCTCGTGTGTCAGACCGTATGCTAGGCCGTGTAACTACCTGACTTGCAACCTTTAAAACCTACAAGGGAGACACAATCGTGTCACATGGCCGTGTGTCATACACGCCTAAGAAACATGCCTATGTCTAAGGCCGTGTGGACAAGAAATTGGCCAAAATAAAGCTGTTTCTTTCACCCAATTCAAGCATGTAGCTACAAGCCATTTGTATATATAACCAAGACCTTAAAACATGGCCGATATTTGGTCATACATCAACCATATACATCTAACTTACTTCAAACTCAGAACATACCATAATTAAGCACATACCAAATCACTATAAACTTACCATTTGGACCATTACTCACATGCATCATAATCACCTAAGTGACACAAACCAACCATTTCCAAATGGTGCCAAGTAACAAACTTATACATACATATCAAATTCAACATTTAGTACTCAAGCCAAAATTTAAACATAAACTCTCTATATATGCCATTATAACCTTGGTCATGAACATAGCCTACCATTTCAATAAAAAACCTCATCATTTAAACATGAATCAATCCAACATAAGCTTGGCACAAGCCTAAGCATCATCAACAACATAAGTTAATGCTTTAATAGATAACTCAACAAAATCATCACATGGTAAGGTAGATTTCATGAACATAGTACATTTGAATTCATACTTTCCATAAATAGAGTTATACATACTTTGATCATTATCAATTCATACCTTTCCATAAGCTCATAACATAGTCATTGGAACGCTTATTGTTCCTTCTCTTTTCATGCCTATTGAACCACTTAGAATAATATCGAATACCTGAGAATCTCACACAAAGTGTGCTAAATATATGATCGAAACTATTCATTTTCCTTTTCCTTTACAGCATTTCTCACTCGAGTCATAAATGGTTCTGCTCACACAAGCTAATGGTCGGAATGTAGCTACACGATGCCATTCACACAAGCTGATGAGTATCCACAACAAGTGTCGGAAGTCATCCATCGGTAGGACATTCAGGACCAGCACCCGAAACATGGTAACCCTAATGACATGTATTTGTGTCCTATATAGTCTAACAGTTCAAACGGGGCTCGATAATCGTAGATAAGTCGTTGGATTTCCATCATTTCATGACATAATAAATAGCACAATAGCATATACATAAAAATAACATTAAAACATTATTTAAACATATGAACTTACCTCGATTACAAAGATGCAAGAACGAGATCACTAATCTGAGGCTTTAGCTTTTCCTCGATCTATATCTGTACAATGATTATCTTGATCTAAATAAGCAAATTTAGTTCATTTAATACTCATACTATTCAATTTAGTCCAAAAATCATGCTTTTGCAAAATTACATTTTTACCCCTACTATTTTAACTTCTTTACAATTTAGTACTTAAGCTTATAAATTAACATTTATGCAAATTCATCCACATTTCATGCTAGCCGATGCACCTAGGGACTCATATCAACCCATACAAGCCATCATAGTATTTTACTACTTTTACAAATAAGTCCCTAAATGGTAATTTCATCAAAAATCACTTTACAAAAGTTGTTTATTTAACAGCAATGACTCATAATCTTTCATCAAACGTCAAAAATAATGCAAGAAAATTCATGGAAAAACCCTAAAGCTTTAATATTTTGCAAATTAGACCCTGAGCTAGCTAGATTAAGCTACAACAATCTAGTAAACATAAAAATCATTAAAAACGAGATGAAACTATACTCACATTTAATGGGTACCCTTAGCCGAATACTCAAGCTCCTTCAACGGAGTTTTTCACACTTATTTTCGGTGGAAAAGATGAATAAACAAGATGATGCCTTTTGTTTTCTTTATTTTACTATAATATATTTATTAAATTACATATTTAACCTTGTTATTTAACATTAATTTCTCTTAATTCATGTCTATGAATGTCCACTAATAATAATGGTCTATTTGCTATATAAATCCCTTAACAATTTAATTTCATAACTAATAGATACCTTTAACTAATAGAACCCTACTTTTGCACCTTTTACGATTTAGTCCTTTAAATGAACTTAAGCACGCAAACGTTAAAATTTCTTAACTAATATTTTATATGACCTTAATGATATTTCGTAGACAGTAAAATAATAATAAAATAAATATTTACTCAACAAATTTGTGGTCCCAAAACCACTATTCTGAGTTCACTAAAAATGGGTTGTTACAACTCTCCCCCTTTAAGGAATTTTTATCCCCAAAAATCTTACTAGAAAATAGGTTCTGTAGCTTCTTCCGACTCCCAGGTAGCCTCTTCTATACTATGTCATTGCCAAAGAACAACCACTAAAGCTATGCTTTTATTTCTTAATTCTTTAACCTCTCGAGCTAGAATTCTAGTCGGTTCTTCACTGTACGTCATATCAGGCTGAATCTCAATGTCAACAGGTTGAAATTGAAATTGGAACCAGTATTGTTGTCTTTAACATCTACAACTCCATCAGGGTAAATATGTACTACCTCGAATGGACCAGACCAACAAGATTTCAAATTTCCTGGAAATAATTTATGTTTGGAATTGAATAACAAGACCAGTTGTCCAGGTGCAAATTATCGTGGCAAAATTTTGTTGTCATGACTACGTTTAATCTTTTATTTGTATAGCTTGACATTCTCATAGGCTTGTGCTCAAAATTCTTCCGTCTCATTCAACTCCAATAGGTGGTGGGTACCAACAACATGCCAATCTATATTAAATTTTTTAATTGCGAATACGTCTTATGTTCAAGCTCATTGGGCAAATGGCAAGGATTCCAATAAACAAGCTTAAAATGCAACATCCCTAAAGGTGTCTTGAATGAAGTGCAATATGCCCATAAAGCTTCATCCAATCCTAATGACCAATATTTTCGGTTCGGATTGACTACCTTTGTAATATCCCAAAAATTAGGGGTTAGGAGAATTGAATTTGTCAATCAAGAGAGAGTGGTCATGCCTAAATTTTTGAGATTATCTATGCATTTTTAGGAAATAAATGAGGTAATGGTTTTTTGGTGAAGTGTTACTGAAACGTTCCTTGAAACCCAAGTTCAAATCCTTTCTCTCTCACCATCTTTATTATTTTGCAAACTTTGCCTTAAACCCTAGTATGTGACATGCCTTGTTTTTTAAAATAAATATTTCAAATTATATCAACAATGAGTTATTTGTTTGACGGTTAAACATTAGTGAATTTATCCTTAAGGTCCTAACTTCAATTTCCTTCCCATGCAAATAATTTAATTTTTGGCAAAAATACCTTGTTTTTAATGTGTGTGCCACCCTAGCCTTGTAACCCTAGGTATAAATGTTAATTTTTCACAAATAATCATCCTATAATCCTCCTCCTCATTGCCCTAGCTGTTCCTCTCCTCCTCTCATTTTCTTTGATTTTAATTTTTCTTCCTTTCCTTCATTGTTGTCGTTGCCTACACCTAGTTTTACCATCTCTTTCTTTTTTTTCTTTTTGCCATAAGATTTGTTAACATATTCTCCACCATATTGCTTTCATTTTTTCCTTCATTAAAATCAACCCCAAATCTGAAATCTTGAAATCCAAGATCGATCCCGAACATTACCAAGAAAGTGTCATTGATGTTTCTCTCAACTAGCTTGGGTAAGATATCTTTTTTCTTCAAATTCTTGATTAATCTTGTCAATTAAAAACAAAAATTTCAAGACCTGTAATTTAGGGAATTTTATATGATTTTAAAGGTAATTTTCTAGATTTTAATGACATCTCAAACTGTTTTAAAATTCAGGCCTTGTAACACCCCAAACCCGGCCTAAACGTTATGGCCGAGTCTAGTGATGTCACATGAAAAGGGATTTGAAGACAAGATTGTCGAGTTTAAAAACCATTACAATAAGTTAGCTTTTATTTAATTCAAAAATAAAACTAGTTGATTTGGTTTAAAACTTGTCTCTTAGCGGAAGCTTTTGTAACCAATTAATTTAGGGAAAATCATTTCTATTTACAAAAAATCTTAGTTTTTAGAAAAAAACAGTGTTTTGTGGAGTTGCAATTTTAAAAAAAAAATCAATAAAAATAGTATAAAGTCCCAAATTTAAAGCCAAATTGTCCATAGTCTAGAAGATACATCAAAACCCCAAATAAGTAATAAATTCTAGGCATTAATGGAAAACAGTCTAAAATTTACATGTGGCCACCG
>JABFAF010276953.1:0-15174 GCA_013677275.1 Gossypium schwendimanii | reverse complement strand
TCATAACCTTTACCCAACAACTATGTCAAAATAACAAACTAGTTACCTTTAATTGCACTTACGCTTCACAATTTGTGGGATCCGAATGACCAATAGATCAAGAACATTTTACCCTAATTGAAATGAGTTTAAAATATAATTAGGAGGGTTCAAGAACTCAAATTAATGCTGTAAAAATATAAGCAAGAACCAAGAAACAAAACAATCCCTTTTCTTGCACATACGCACACGTACCACCACCCATGGTGGCCAAAATTGGGGCTGAATTTTAAAATGGTTTGAGATCTATTTGAATTCTATAAAAATACCTTTAAAATCATTTAAATCCCCTAAATTCCAGATCTAGAAATTTAGGTTTTGAATGGACAAGATTAATTAAGAAATTGAAGAGAGAAGAGACCTTACCCAAGCTAGTCGAGAGAAACGACAATGACACTTTCTTGGCAATGTTCGAGATCGATCTTGGAGTTCAAGATTTCATATTTGGGGCTGATTTTAATGGGGAAAAATAGAGAAATATGGTGGAGAATATGTTAACAAATCTTGTGGCAAAAAGAAAAATAAAAAAATAAGAGAAAGAGATGGTAAAACTAGGTGTAGACTACGACAACAAATGAGGAAAGGAAAAAAAATTAAAATCAAAGAGAATGAGAGGAGGAAAGGAATGGCTAGGGCAATGAGGAGGAGGATTAAAGGCAGATTATTAGTAAAAATTTCCTAACAATGCATAGATAATTTAAAATATTAGGGCATGATCATTCTCTTTCGATTCATAAACCCGATTCTACTAACCCCTAATTTTTGGGATGTTACAATTCTCCCTTCCTTAAGGAAATTTTGTCCTTGAAATTTTTTTGGTCAAAAAACTTGTTACCCCTTTTCCTTCAAACCTGGCCACCAAGCTTTCACTGCGTAACTCTGATTCGAAACTAAATCTAGACTCATTGAATTCCCAACATTTATTTTGCATATCTAATTAAGGAAACATTACTAATAGATTCTTCTACCCCAACTCCAAATTTTCATAGAAACTCTAATGGATTACGCTTACCACAATATCTACAAATCGGAATTCCATCTAATTTAACAGTTTGTCTAGTAATAACTACTACAACATTTCATTAAGGTCTGACTTATTTGGCCCACTTTAAAGGTCACAGATTTTTTCCAATGGAATCAGACTCTCTCCTTTTCCAAATTTTATTATTTTCCTTTCTTTTGCACTCCAAGTGTTTTAGTATCTTTCTCCATATTAGTCCTTTCAACCATAATCTTGAAAACCTTTTCTAAGACTTCCAATATTGCTTGAGACACTACATCATCCCCAACCTCCTGGTTTTTGCCTTCAGAAGTAGGTGCAATCACATTATCATTTGTTTTAAGGTTAGACACAATTCCTTGAAAGGTAAATGACTCAACTTGGTAGCTCGACGTTGAGTCCCATAGTTCTTCATTCTATGGTTGTTCATTACATATCCTACGATCTTAAATTTGATCTACAATTTTAGAATTAAAAATCACTAGCTAACTTCAATCAATTTTCAATTTCCTATCTTACAGTTTCAAATAAAAAATTAAATACTAACTATTTTAGTTTTTAGTCTACAGAATACACCGCATGTGTTTACTAATAACTTAACAGTATCTTTTCTATGACAATCAGCACCAGAGTCTTGGACCTGATTTTCTTTATAGAATATCATTTTCAAAATTCTCTATGGCTTGTTTTTCCCAAATTTCCCCTTTTTCATGTATGCATGCATGCAGACTTACTTGAGTAGATTTAAAAACTTAGTCAGAGGTTTTGAACCAAGGCTTTGATACTACTAAATGTAACCTCCCAAACCCGGCCTAGACGTTATGGCTAGATTGAGAAGGCTACATTAGCCACCGAAATGACTAATCTAACTTACGTTACTTTTTAAGACTTTAAATAAACTCATTTTAGAGAAAATTGTAGTTGTACTTTGAGTTAGCTTAAAAGCATTCATTCATTAGGATGTGTATGCTTAGGATTCATTTTATTGTTGACAGTGTTGTTTTAGAAAAACCGTTTGTTTGTCGCTCTTCTTTAAAAAAAACTCGAAGTTAAAGTAATACAATGGGAAAACCATTTTTTAAGTCATTTTGGAAAATTAGTTGCCTTATTGATTTGTTTTTCAAAAACAGTTTCTTTTCAATGTAGTGGAAACTAGGGAATAGTAATTCATGCATGCAAAAATCTCCAAAAGAAAAGTTACCAAGCCATAGACTAGAAACAATTAAAAATTACAAGTCAAAACCAATAAAGACTTAATAATACTTAAAAATAATAATAAGTCGAGGTCCAAGTTGATTCTCTGAACGCCGAGTCTGGTCCTAATTTTGAGGTTTACCTAAAAAGTTAAACACTATTAGGGGCTGAGCTTATGAAAAGCTCAGTGTGAGCCGAATAATTATTTAAAAGAGCAAAAACATCAAATACAGTGAAACATATTAGCATTAACAAATTGATGTCATTACATAGCCATTATCAAATTGATGTCAAAAGGTGTATGAGCATAAGTCATCCTTCGTTCGAGTAACAATAATTAATTTCAATAGCATTCAATACAAAAAAATACAATGCGCAACATAAATAAATAACATTTGAATATGTCGTGCACATGATGCAATGCGAAAATTTTCCTACCTATACGATCCGCTACACACCACGAGTTCCCCAAAACCTATCTGCCAACCTCCAAAACATTATGAGCATAGCTCGATGTGGTAAAACCACCAAATAATCAATAATGTAGAAAATTTTTCATATATCAAATAGTGCAATACAATCGCCAATAACATATCATATGCGATAAAATCGCCAATCCCCTCGGTACTCCAGGTGCAGTGCACTGACTACAAATAATGCAGACTTAATATGTCGCTGGTACTCCACAGAACTCCTCCATCTACCACAAAATCCTAACCCAATGCATATGCAATATGTCACACAATCTCATACATAATCATATCTTAATACTTTTCACATTCATTTGACATGCTCAGCATGTCCTCAATAATCACATACTTTCAGTAAATGGAAACAGTGTTCCAAACTTTCAAATTACCATTGTGTTGGTATCAATCAATATCGTTCAACTTTACATACTTTACGAATTTTCATTGTGCATAAATAACACCCTTTTCAGTACACAATATAACAAATATCTTATGCATTTACATCATACATAAGTTTAATATCTCAACACATTATATCATTTAGTCAAACATTCTCATATTTCATAACTCAAATATGCAATTACAAACTCAATCAAATATCCATACTATCAAACTAGCAATTTTTCCAACATGTCAATCTTTTAAGGCTCGAAACATACCTGGTTCGGCCACACACAAAATCAATAATTTGACTATTAATACAATCCAATCAGCAAGCTAATTTATCATATATAATATGATATTTATCATTTTCAAACAATTTTATGAGTTTAGAATCCACACCGTATTTTGTGCTTCCTCGTAGCACACCAGCAAATCTTCCAATTTTCCTTAAGAATTCCTTAAATGAACCTAAACCAAAATTCAGTATAAATACAATAAATTTACCATTAAACCAGCCTCCAAACACCTACTTATGTGTTCAAACCAATAGTTGGAATTATAACTATTTTATGAATCCAAACTAGTTACATTCCTTACACTGTATCAATGCAAACCATACGTACAATCGTTCTTCACCTTTACGGATGATTTGGGGAGTTTAGGTTAGCACCTAATTCAATACTAAACTGGAAAATCAGTAGCTAATTAATTATTAAATTCCTTCATTTAATCAAATCATAAACTTTACTCAACAACTATGTCAAAATAACAAATTAGTTACCTTTAATTGCACTTACCCTTCACGATTTGTGGGATCCGAATGGCCAATTGATCAAGAAAGTTTTTCCCTAATTGAAATGGGTTTAAAATCTGATTATAAGGGTTCTAGAACTCAAAATAATACTGGATAAATATAGGCAAGAATCAAGAAACAAAACAACCCCTTTCTTGCATATAGGCGCACGCACCACCACCCATGATGGCTAAAATTAGGGGTGAATTTTAAAACTGTTTGAGATCTCATTAAATTATGTAAAAATACCTTTGAAATCATTTAAAATCTCCCAAATTCTAGATCTAAAAATTTAGGTTTGAATGGATAGGATTAATTAAGAAATTGAAGAGAGAAGAGACCTTACCCAAGCTAGTCGAGAGAAACAACAACAACACTTTCTTGGCAATGTTCGGGATTGATCATGGAGTTCAAGATTTCATATTTGGGGCTGATTTTAATGAGCAAAAATTACAACAATATGGTGGAGAATATGTTAACAAATCTTGTGGCAAAAAGAAAAAGAAAAGATGGTAAAACCATGTGTAGGCAATGACAACAATGGAGGAAAGGAAAAAAATTAAAATTAAAGAGAATGAGAGGAGGAGAGGAACGGCTAGGGAAATGAGGAAGAGGATTAAAATTTGATTATTAGTGAAAAATTAATATTTATACCTAGGATAACTAGGCTTGGATGGCCCACAGATTAAAACAAGGGGTTTTTGTCAAAAAATTAAATTATTTGCATGGGAAGGGAATTGAAGTTAGGACCTCAAGGATAAATTTACTAATGTTTAACCATCAATCCAATAACCCATTCTTGATATGATTTGAAATATTTATTTTTAAAAAATAAGGCACGTTATATACTAGGGTTTAAGGCAGAAGTTGCAAAATAATAAAAATAATGCGAGAGAAAGGATTTGAAATTGGGTTTCAAGAAACTTTACACTAACACTTAAACAACAAACCAATTCTCTATTTCTTTCCTAAAAATGCATAGATAATTTAAAAAATTAAGGCATGATCACTCTCTCTTGATTCACAAACCCGATTCTACTAACCCCCAATTTTTGGGATATTACACTTAAACCCTTTCAAATTTCTTATTGCCATTATCATTTCATTACTTTCCATTATATTTACTTTATTTAGCTTAAATAATAACATCAATTCATCTTTCCCTTTTTCATCATTTTACACCTCAAGTATGAACTTACCATTTCATTACCTTTCCACACATGTTTCATATGCATAACACACAAGACATAAGCATATCATCAACCATAACCACAAGCTAGTGCATTTAAACATAGCTCTTTTGGAATTAACCACATGATAAACCATTTTATAAGAGATTACATAATTTAAACCTTACCACTCTTTCATGAACACAAGCATATTTCCATTTGGGCACTTACCATTTCAATGCATAACTTATAAGTAAACATAATACAATCCAACCAATAGCTTGGCACATGCCTAAGTATCAAACAACAACACATGTTAGCATACTTGAACATATTTCACATGAGTTCAACATGGATAACCATTGTACTTGAATATGATTCAATTGGATATAACATACTTCAAAACATAACATGCTTTCCATGTATCTCATCATTTCAATGTATTTCATATATACATGTATTTGCTCATATTGAACATTTACCGTTTGCTTTCCAATTCATGCCCGTTGAACCGAATAGAATATCGTTGGATACCCGAGATAGCTCACACAAAGTGTGTTAACTCATATAACCATAATCCTTCAATTCGTGTACATATATGCTCACACAAGCTGTGAATAAGTATGCTCACATGAGCTATGAAAATGGGACTGCCCATATGAGCTGTGGGTTAGAACATAGCTACACGATGCTGCTCACACGAGCTGTGGAGTATTCGCAACACATGTCAAACCTCAGCCATCAGTAGAACATTCAAGACCAGCAACCGAATCATGTAAACCCTAATTACATTCATTTGTATCCTACGAATTCTGAAGGTTCAAACGGGGCTCGGTAGTAGTCGTACGTTGTTGAATTTTTATCGTTTCATGACATAATAAATTGCATAATAACATCTATATATTAATTCATGTGTAATAGGATAGAACATTAAACAGTAAATTTAACTCACATTTAAGTGTTTATAGTTCATACAAACTTACTTGACTAAATTGTAGAAATGTCAAGGTACATGGGCATTTTGGTAATTTTTTATTCTCCTCGATTTTCCACTTGATCTTGATATAAATTAATAATTTCATTCAATATATTAATTTAGACAGTAAAAACTGTATTTTATGCAATTTAGTCACTTTTGACAATTTTACAAAATTACCCCTAAAGTTTTACGTTTATTCAATTTAGTTCCTAAGCCTAAAACATGTAAATTAACCATTTTTTTTTCCAAATTTAAGCTTATCCAAATGTTCATGGCACCCAAAACAGCCCATATTTGTATTAATTTCAGATCAAATCCTTGTAATTTTACTATTTTAACAATTTAGTCCCTAATCAAAAAATTCATCAAAAATCACTTAATAGAATACTTTTAAATAACAACTAATATCTCAAATTCATCGTTTAACATCTAAAATCACAAGTTTCATCAATGTCAACATTCAAAATCTTTAACAGTTTAAAAATCAAAGGTACGGGCTAGCTGGATCTAGTTGCAACGATCTCAAAAACATAAAAATTACAAGAAACGAGGCTAAAATCACATACCAATTTAGCTTGTGAAGCTGCCGAAACCTCCAAGAAAAAAAATGGTTTCTTCCCCCATTTAGAATCGGTGATGAAGCTTTGAAAAAGATGATAAAAAATTTATTTTATTTATTTTAATATAATTATCAAATTACCATATTAACTTAAGTTAAGAATTAAATAAAAAATCAAATTCATGTCCATTATTGTCCACTAACACCTTGAATGGTATAATTACCATTTAATTCCCTTTTCCTTTATTCAATTAGCCATTTAATCACTCAAATCAAATAGTGATCAAATTTTATATCTTTTACGATTTAGTCCTTTTTAACTAATTAACTATCGAAACATTGAAATTTTTCAACGAAAGTTTAATACCACATTAATGGCACTCCGTAAATATTTATAACAACATTTATAAAAAGATTTACGACTCGATTTATAGAAATGAGGTGCTGATACCTTATTTTCTAAAATCACTTTAAGGTCTTACCACTTGAACTTCATTAATCATTTATATAAAAAAAATCACTATATCAAAAATCTTGTTAAAGCCATGTTTGACTCATAAATATTAAATAATAATATTTACAAACTTACTCGTTATATTTGGTGGCCCTGAAACCACTGTTTCTGACACTATTGAAAAATGAACTGTTACAACTCTCCCCTTTACGAAAATTTCGTCCTCAAAAATTTTTACTTGATAAAATTCATCACATCAGAACTTGCATCTCGATTCAGAACTCATATCAGAACTCATATTAAAACTTGATACTATATCTGAACTTAATTAAGTAGCTATGATGTTCTCATGTCATTACTTTATCAATAGTAGTATAGCTACCGAGAAATTTACAATGAGCATCTGTTGAAACATAATAGAGAAACCCGGATTATCAAACTCTGACTGATGCTTCTGACATGTTTGCATTTGTAACTTTCAATTGATATTCGTTCTTCTTTCATGAAAAGCATCAGCTAATATCATCTAACACAAGCGCGAAAGCTTCAACTATCGAATGATTTTAACCCATAATGACATTTCCTGATTAGAACTGATCTGATAGATATATGTCTGTATCATGTCTTCTAGAATATGAATCCCTCATTCTGACTGTCCATCAATTTACCCGTGAATGCACAAAATTTATTTCTGAGCCTGAGGATAAACTCAAATGCATATAACTCAAATTACTTTTCAACTGAGTCGATTTTAACTATCGGATAATAACATTTCAGAATAATCGCTTCTTCTTATTGTCAAGACAACCTAGACATACAATCTATCATAATTCACTTGGAATACTGATCAAAGATTTTTACAAACTGCATTAACTCAAACGAAACATAGCATCTTGTTTGAACTCGTTGACATAAATCGAGATTACCTGAAGAATGAGAACCAATATACAAGTTTAAGCTAAATCTTTCACTGTCTACACTTTTACCGATGCCCCCTTCACGAAAGCTAGAAAGGGAATATAATAAAGCTATTTCACTTATTAACATCAAAGCTTTAAACCATATCGGAGCCACAACCATCAGATAGATTAAAACCATAGTGCTATAATAAGACTGACGTTACAACCGTATAGATGGAACAATACCTCAAATATCAATAGTGCAATTTGAGACAAAAGAGAAAAACCGAATCTAGTCGCAATAACAACCAATGCAATAATACAACATCTATAATCTGAGATCTATATCATCGTGCTCTCATGACCGAACCATGAATTATAACTGTAATAGATGTAATTACCTCCAGACAATGAATTTGCCTTACAGATGAATCATGTTTAATAGATTAATCAATAAGAACAAGAAGAATACCGAGATAATGAAATCCAAGATGTGGACCTCTTTCCGAGAATACAATCCGTATTGAATGATAAAGAGACCAATGATACCCTAAAGAAAATCTCGAAGAAGAATATCGTTCATACGCACTGGAACTAGTTGTGACAGAGACAACATAAATTACATATATAATACAAAGCATTTAAAACCTTTACATAACAAAGATCACTATATCAAAAACCTTTTTAAAACTATGTTTGACTTGTAAATATTAAATAGTAATATTTACAAACTTACGAATCGGATTTGGTGCCCCCCAAACCACTATTTTAGACAGCACTAAAAAATGGGCTGTTACATATACAAATTTTCAGATCTTGCATTTCATACTTGGCTACTACTTCATTTGTTTCAAGTCATCGTACATTTTATTAGTACTAGGATGAATTGAGTAACTTCTGTTGTGAGCTTCCTGCAAAATCTTTTTTTTGACTTTAGAATTTTTTTGGAACACATAAAATATTTCGGAAGTATAAACTATCATTTACATTAACATGAAATTTTGAATCTGATAACTTACTAATCTGAGCTCATTTAGCAATCAATTCAAAACAATTTTTCTGAGCTTCATAGATTTGTTGCAAAAGCATCAATTTAGCTTATAACTCGGCTAAAATAGAACCATCATCAGTAAGTGTCAGATAATTTTCAAAGCAAACATAATAGGTACAAGCTCTAAATCATGCGTCAGATAATTTTTCTCGTGCGGTTTCAACTGTCAAGAAGCATAAGTTACAACTTTGTCTTCCTACATTAAAACACAACCCAAACTGTTAAGCAAAGCATCATTATAAATCACAAATTTTTTGCCGGACTCTGACTGAATTAACACAGAAGCTTCGATTAACCCAAACTGACTGAATTAACACAGAAGCTTTGGTTAACATCACTTTCAATTGTTCGAAACTCTGCTGACATTTATCTGACAAGACTTTACATTTTTCTGAAGTAACTTCACTAATAATGAAGCAATTATCGAAAAACCTTTAATGAAACGTCAATAATATCCAACCAAACCCAAAAAACTTATGATTTTAGTGACATTTTTCGAAGGCTTCAAGTCTAAAATAGCTGATATCTTACTCGAATGCACTCGTATGCCATCTATCAATACCACATGACCCAAAAATCCAACTTCTCAAATCCAGAACTCACATTTCTAAATTTTGCAAATAACTATTTCTTGTGCAAGGTCTGCAATATTATACTCAAATGCTGGGCGTGCTCAATTTCATCTTGTGAATAAATCAAAATATCATAAATGAAAACAACAAACTTGTCTAAATACAGCTGAAATATTATGTTTATCATGTCCATAAACATAATAGGTGCATTCGTTAAACCAAATGGCATAACTAAAAATTCATAATGTCCGTAGCTGCTTTTGAAAGCGATTTTCAGCACATTTGAATCTTTAACCCGAAGCTAATAATATCTAGAGCGGAGATTAATTTTAGAAAATACTGTCGCACCTTTCAATTAATCAAATAAATCATCAATTCGAGGAACTGGATACTTATTCTTGATTGTGACTTTATTTAGCTACCGGTACACAAATGCATTGATTTGTCCTTTTTCTTAACAAACAACACAAACACACCCACACCCCAGGGAGAAACATTAGGCCAAACAAAACCTCTATCTGTCAACTCTTACAACTGTGCTTTTAATTCTTTTAACTTTGCCAGTGCCATTTTATATGGAGTAGAGAAGTTCTTGGTACCGATACCAATTCAATAGCAAACTCAACTTCTCTAATTGATGGTAACCCTGACAACTCTTCTAGGAATACATCCGTGAAATCACAAACAGTCGGAACTAGTTCCAACTTTGATTCTGAAGCTTTAGCATCTAGTATGCATGCTAAATATGCCTCGCACCCTTTTCGAACAAATTTCTGAGCTACTAAATCAGAAATAATATTGATGACACTGTCAAATCTATCTGATTCAACCTTGACTGTTTCACCATTCTGACATTTTAGAATAAGTTGTTTTCATCTACAGTTCACAACCACATCATGTAAAGTCAACCAAGTTATGTCAATAATCACATCAAATTTATCAAACGAAAATAGTATCAAATCAGTCAGAAAGTTGCAATCCTGAATTTTCAGTAGACAATTTCTACAAACTTTATCATCTAATACATCTAACCTAATGGATTATTTACTTCGACTACAAACTCAGCTGACTCTACTGGTATTTTCTTATCCGTTACTAATGCAGTGCATATATACGAGTGTGTTGACCTTGGGTCAATCAAAGCATAAATAGTAACATCGAAAAGAGAAAATGTACCAACAATCACATCAGGTGCTGAAGCATCTTCCAAGCTCGAATTACATAAGCCCTAGCTAGTGCTCATTCCTCAAATTGAATTGTAGTGTATTTCGTGCCACTTCAACTAACTCCCCGCATTTCCACCATTCTTTGAAGGCCTACCTTTAGGAGTCCTTGATTGAACATTTTGAGCTTTATCTCTGTCAGATCTGTCTGGGTAGTCTTGGAGAAAGTGATCGAATAAACCACATTTAAAACATGACCCTTCCTTTACCCAGCACTTTCTAAAATGTTTCTTACCATAATGTTGACAATTTGGCTTGTTTACGTTACAAACACTGTCAACACTAGCTACTGGGGTAACCTGGGTTCTCGAGCTAACTTGCTTCCCTTGATCTCTTCCAAAAAATCTGGATCAAGCTGATGTATGACTGCTGAATTCTTTTATCTTATTTGAAGGAGAGGAGAACGATTTTCCCAATTGTCTTTTACTCAAGTCCCAAACTTCAGAATCTGCCTTTTTATTTTATTTGCTAAGATCTTCTACTTTCTGCCCCTATCTACTAACACAACAAACCTTTTCAACTCCAGTATTTCGACCAACAATTGAATGTCTTCATTCAAGCCCTCTTCAAATCAGGTACACATAACCGCTTTCGATGGAATGCATTCTCTAGCATACTTACTGAGCTAGACAAACTCTCACTCGTATTCAACTACAGTTCTATGGCCTTGCTTCAGTTCAAGGAACTTTTTCCACTTCTTATCGAGATAACGCTGACTGACATATTTCTTTCTAACTTAGTTTGGAAAAAGTCCCAACTTACACGATACTTCGGTACCACCGCTATCAAGGTATTCTGACGCTAATATGCATCGTCTTTTAACAAAGAAATTGCACACTCCAAGCAACCAATAGGAGAAAATAATAACTCATCAAAAACTCGGGTAGTATTTTCTAACCAGAATTTAAAATTTTGTGGATCGTCCTTAACCTTATTGCGAAATTCTTTAGCCTAGTATTTGTGAATTTTATCAACAGGAAGCTTGTTTACACATACATGTTTTGTACCTTGAGGAATAGAGCGAATTGGTTGGCATACTAGAGTAGATGAAGGTCGTCGAACCATCAAATTGGTTCGTATAAAGCCAATAAACCATTTTGACATCATATGGAAGAAAACTTCATGTGCCTCAATTTCTCGGCCACCGGAAGCGGGCTCACTATGAACTGTTCCCTATATCGAAACTTGTATATTACTTTCAGCTTCATCTAAATTAGCTCGATTATATGCAAATGTCATCTTTTATCTATATCAATAACAAAATAAATTTTAAGTCAGGAAACATCACATTATCACAGGTTATATAATGGCATGTATTTTTAGACTCTATACATGCTACGTTCAGTCTAGAAACTGACTAAACCGTAGCTCTAATACCATTAAATGTAACACCCTTAAATCATCTCCATCGCCAGATTAAGGTTATAGAGTTAATACAATTAAAAAAATTTAACTTCAAACAAAAATAATTATTCAAACTAATACTAACATTCAAATACATATTTCTTTTATAGTATAGCACACTTATGGGCCATTAATCGAGCCTATAGGGCCTTAAAAATTGTTTGGGAATGTTCAGGGACCATTACTAAACAAAACATGCCAAAATCAATCAACTTAGGTGCCTAACCAATATGTCATCATTGACACCATAATTTATTTGCTAAAATAAACCAAATCAAACACTTAACACACAGCAAGCTAACTTGTATTTAATTTCATCTTGGGAAAAATAATCACATACCTAATTTATCATTCATCCATACCATTCATGTCTATTTTCAACTATCTATGATTTCAACTCAAACTATCACAATAAATATATATACACTTAGCACTACTCAATCATGCTATTTCATTCCAACCTTTAAACAACATATATATACATCATGATAACATTAAGCAAAAGACCTAAAATATTTATAAC
This sequence comes from Gossypium schwendimanii, assembly GCA_013677275.1. NCBI lineage: Eukaryota > Viridiplantae > Streptophyta > Magnoliopsida > Malvales > Malvaceae > Gossypium > Gossypium schwendimanii. The sequence goes on along the minus strand of JABFAF010276953.1, from coordinate 2,461 downwards.
CAAATCACTAGATCAAGGTGCCAAACTTCTATACATGACTACAAAATATTACCAAATCAAATACCAAACATAAACAACATGGACAAACCAAAGAAAAAGTTCTAATACATGTCATTCATAACCATCATCAAAATAACCCAAAACATCTATTGAGTTGATGAATGGATAGTGTGAGTGCTCTGAATTGATCTTCCAACTAGCAAAGCTTTTCAAAATCTACAAGAGAGAAACACAAGCAACGTAAGCAATTTATGCTTAGTAAACTCGTATAGAATGTAACATAATTTTCTAAATCAAGACTATTTAACTTAATATGCATTTTTCTACAACAAACCTCGATAGTTCAATTAAGTATTCTATACAATGGTGCACCTTTCCTAAAAATTCATCATTCCAAAGGAATGCCATGTCATCTTCCAACCATGCTCTTATACATACCCAATGTAACGCCGTAGTATCCATCAACTACGATTTTGATCGTTACCAATGTGATGCCATAGTATCTTTCAACTATGGCCTTATTTGTATCAAATTTAATGACATAATATATTTCAAATATGGTCTAACACAATCTAGATTTAGTGTCACAGTATCTTTCAACTATGGCCTTATTTGTATCAAATTTAATGACATAATATATTTCAAATATGGTCTAACACAATCTAGATTTAGTGTCACAGTATCTTTCAACTATGGTCTTATTCATTCCGGTTAATTTCCATAGTATCTTTGGACTATGGTCTTTCTCATTTTGGGTAGAATGCCATGATATCTTTCAGTCATGGTCTTTCGCGTCTCTCAATCCAATGAATTTGATGAACCAATGGTATATTAATAAGCATTAAATTATAAAACATCAATCTATTAACTACTAAATTAACTTACGAACTTACCTAGGTAGAACTGACTCCCATATAAGACCAGCAACTTCGCTACTTTGGTTATACTAATTCAAGCCTACAACCTTTACCAATGCAAATTTACCAAATTACCCTTGACATTTTAACCTTTATGCAATTTAGTCCTAAAACCTAAAATTTACAATTTATCGACATTTAATCGAAATACTATCTAGCCAAATCCTACATAGTCCTAATTCAATTCATATTTACCATAATTTCACATTAACTCCTATAAATTTTACTCTTTTAACAATTTAATCATTTATCATTAAAATTACTAAAAACTACTATACAAAATAAGTCTATTTATCAACCAAGGTTAATGTTCTACCATAAAACATCTCAAACATCACTAATTTATCATTGAAATAATTTAAAACATTTAATAGTTTTGCAAATTAACCCCCAAATTAGCCGAATTAAGCTAAAACGATTCCAAAAACATAAAAATTATTACAAGCAGACCTTAAAACACATGCATGCAAGGAAGAGAGTTTGGCCAAACTTCAAATGCTCTCCCATGGTGATTTCGACTAGGAATTTTTAGAAAAATATTATACAAATTGTTTTAATTTGTTTAGGTTATTTTATTTGCCAATTTACTATATTACCCTTACTAAACCAACATTAATTCCAACCAACTTGTCCATAATTGTCCACTAACTATACATATGGTATATTTACTCACTAAGTCCATTGTTTCACCTTTTCATAACTATTTGACACATTTAACTAATAAAACTTACTTTTGTAACATTTACGATTTAGTCCACTCACTTAATTAACTATCTAAATGTTAACATTTCTTATCCAAATTTTAGTATGACTCTTATAAATACCAATAAATATTAAATAAATGATAAACAATGGATTCACTTGTCTGAATCATTGTCCCAAAACCACTATTTTCAACACCACTGAAAACAGGTTGTTGCATTATATGCTTATTCAGTACTAGTCATAAGTTAGTACTTAAAATAAGGAGTTTTCTTATTTCTAAATTTGATATAAAATAATGGGGAAAACAAATATGATATTGAGTGTTAAGATCATATGGAAAGGTAATGACTTTATCCTATCACAAAAACATTATATTAAGAAACTTTAAATAAGTCTGGACACTTTTATGTCAAAATGGAGAGTACTCATTATGATGTTAATATGCTTGTTTGAAAAAAATAAGGGCGACCTTATGAATTAATCTAAATATATACAAATTATTGAGAGTACGATGCATTTGATGAAATATACTCAATTTGATATAGAATACGATGTATGATGGTTGAGTAGGTACATACATAACCCCAAGTTATGAAAATTAGGCTACAGTAATTAGACTAATGAAATATTTTGAAAAGCACTATGGATTGTTGTAACAGCCCGATTTATGGGTCTAGTCAGAACAGTGGTTTTAGGACCACAAATCTAAAGTAAAAAAAATTATTTTATTATTATTATTTTAATATCTAAAGTATGATATTATGATTGTGTAAAAATTTTGTGAAGAAATTTTATCAATTGGGTGCTTAATTTGATAAAAAGGACTAAATCGCGTAAAG
>JABFAF010276950.1:0-15358 GCA_013677275.1 Gossypium schwendimanii | reverse complement strand
TCGGGGAAAAAGTCGGAAGGAGTAAAAGTTTTGAGGGAAAAGTAAAAAGGTTTGGGAGTTTGGGGTAAACATATAAAATATTATAGTTTGATATTTGAGTTATTCGAATTCGAAAACTCAACTCGATTCTAACTCGAAATTTGAAAAAAAAAAATCAAGTTGATTCGAATAACTATATTAACTCGAATAACTCGATTCGTTTAACTCGAAATTCAAATTTTTTTCGATTTTTTCGAATCAAATCAAGTTTTGCTCACCCCTAATTGAAAGTGTTATTAACCGGGGCACCTGTCTTAGTTCAATCAGAGTCCGGTAAAAAATTTGTAATTTATAGTGATACTTCATTGAATTGTTTGGGATATGTATTGATACAAGATGGTAAAGTGATAGCGTATGCTTCTTGATAGTTGAAACCGCACGAAAATAATTATCCGACTCATGATTTAGAGCTTGCAGCTATTATTTTTTCTTTAAAAATTCAGCGAAACCATTTGTATGGAGAAAAATGTCACATTTTCACGGATCATAAAAGCCTAAATTATTTGATGTCACAGAAATATTTGAATTTGAGACAGCGTAGGTGGCTTGAGTTACTAAAAGATTATGATCTGATTATCAACTATCATCCGGGAAAGGCTAATGTTGTTGTCATTGATTGATAAAATCTCAGTGTACTTCAATAGCATTGAACATATGGTTGACGTTGATTGATGACGGTTCAATTTTAGCTGAATTAAAACTTAGACTGACGTTTTTGCAATAAATTTTTGAAGCTCAAAAAAGTGATGTTGAATTGATCGTTAAATGGAAACAAATAGAGTCAACATCTGATTCAGATTTTCATGTTGGTCCAGACGACAGTTTGTACTTCAAAAATAGAATTTGTGTTCCGAGAAATTCTAATCTCATTTAGAAGATTTTACAAGAAGCTCACAGGAGTAGTTTATCGATACATCCTGGTAGAGCTAAAATGTAGGGTAATTTGAAACAAATGCATTGGTGGCAAGGAATGAAACGAGAGATTTTAGAATTTGTATCAAAATGCTTGGTCTATCAACAAGTTAAAGCCGAACATCAAGTACCTTCTAGTTTATTACAACCTATGATGATTCCATAATGGAAATGGGAACGTATTACGATGGATTTCGTATCGGGATTGCTTCTATCTCTGAGAAAGAAAGATGTTGTATGGGTCATTGTAGATCGTTTGACGAAATTCGCACATTTCATTCCAGTGCGTACAGATTTTTCACTTGACAGATTAGAAGAGTTGTATGTTTCCAAGATTGTTAGATTGCACGGTTTGCCAAATCTATAATCTCTGATAGGGATCCACGGTTTAAGTCTCAATTCTAGAACAAGTTACATAAAGGTCTAGGTAATCAACTCCATTTTAGTACAATGTTTCATCCACAAACCGATGGTCAGTCCTAGCGACAAATTCAGATACTCAAAGATATGCTTCGATGTTTTGTTTTAAAGTTTGAAGGTAATTGGGAGGGATTTCTGTCGTTAGTTGAATTTGCTTACGATAACAGTTATTGGACGAGCATTAAACTGGCACCGTAAGAAGCTTTGTATGGTCAACAATGTCAAACTCTATTATATTTGACCAAGCTGAGTGAGAAAAAGTTATTTGGTGTTGATTTCATTTGAGGAACCGAAGAAAAAGTCAAAGTGATACATAATAGTTTGAAAGCTTCTTCTGATCGTTAGAAATCCTTTGCGGATTTGAAAAGAAAATATTTAGTGTTTCAATTCGGCGACAAGGTATTTTGAAAGTCTCACCTTGGAAGAAAGTTCTTCGATTTGGTCGGAAAGGAAAGCTTAGTTTGCGATTTATCGAGTCGTACGAGATCATTAAGAGAATCGGGCTAGTAGCTTACAGATTGGCTTTACCGTCAGAGTTAGAAAAGATTCATAATGTATTTTATGTGTCAATGTTACGACAGCATCGATCAGATCCTTCACACGTGATATCCCCAGTTGATGTTGAAATTCAATCTGATATGACGTATAGTGAAATACCGATCAGAATTCTAACCCGGGAAGTTAAAGATTTGAGAACTAAAAGTATAACTTTAGTTAAATTTCTCTTGCAATGACATGGAATAGAAGAGGCTACCTGGGAGTCGGAAGAAGCTATGAAAGTGTAATACCCGAACTTTTTTACTAGTAAAATTTTCGGGGATGAAAATTCCTTTAGGGGGAGTGTTGTAACAATCCATTTTCCAGTGAAATTGGAACAATGGTTTCGGGACCACAAATCCGATGAGTAAATTTTAATTTTATTATTATTCCAATGTCTATGAGATATTAGTAAGGTCGTATTAAAATTTTGTTAAGAAATTTTGATGTTTGCATGATTAATTAAGTATAAAGGACTAAATCGTATAAAGTGTAAAAGAGGAGTTCTATTTGCTAAAAAGGTCAAATGGCTATGAAACTTTAAAGTGGGTAGACTTAAATGGTAATTGTTCAATTCATAAGGTTAATGGATAATTATGGAAATAATTTAAGTGCTTGTTAAGGTTAATAAGTAAGGTTAAAAATGTAATTTAATAATTAAGTAAAGTAAAATAAGGTAAAAATTTAGTGTCATCTTCTTGGATGTTTTTTCCATTGAATTTATAGAAGGAAAACTCCATTTATGCAATTTCACGTTTCAGCTAGCTCACTCACTTCCATGGTATGTGGTTTGAATTTCGTTTTTAATGATTTATATTTTTTACTTCGTTTTAGCTTAATCTAGCTAGCTCGGGGGTCAATTTCTAAAACTATTAAAGATTGAAGGTTATGCCATGAATTTTTTTGAAAGATTCTTGATGTTTAATGGTAGATTATTAGTCCTTGATAAATAGACAAGTTTTGTAAAGTGATTTTTGATGAAATTTGCATTTAGGCATTGATTTGTAAAAATAATAAAAGTTCATGGAAAACTTAAGAAATAATGGTTTGTATGGATTGATATAATCCCTAATAAATTCAGTTAGCTTGAATGGGGGATTAAAATGCTTAGATTTTAAGTTATAAGCTTAAGGTCTAAATTGTGAAAAGTTAAAATGTTAGGGGCAACATGATAATTAAGCATAAATGTGAATTAGGCATTGAATTTAATGTTTGAGGTTAATTGAAGTACTTAATTGAATATAATTATCTATTTAGATTAAGATAAATCATGTACGGATCTAGATCGGGGAAAAGCAAAAGCCTAGGATTAGTTCGACTTCGTTTCTACGCCTCCTAGTCATTGAGGTAAGTTCATATAATGGTTATCGCATAAATTTTATTCAAATATATTTTATTATGTATTCATAATGTAATGGAATGATGTACACCCAAATAAATGCTATGACGGTTATCGAGTCTCGATTGAACCTTAGGAATTCGTAGGATACAAATGACATGTCATTAGGGATTTCATGTTTCGGGTGTTGGTATTACATGTTCTATCGATGGCTAAGATCCAGCATTTGTTGCGAATACTCTATAGCTCTTGCAAGCAACATCGTGTAGCTTACATTCAGACCCACAGCTCATGTGAGCAATGATGTAAAGGAAATATTATGATTATATGTTTAACCATACTTCGTGTGAGCTTTCCTGAATATCCAATGAAATTCTATATGGTTCAACGAATATAACAAGGAAATGAAAAGGGTAAGTGTTCAAATGCAATGTATCATGAACCTATGAAAAGGAATGATGATCTAATTGATATGAATACATGTGCAAATTTCTTGTTGTGGATGAATTCATTTGAACATGTGCAATCACACTAACTTGTGTCTTAATGATGATGTATAGGCTTGTGCCAAACTTGTGGTTTGGGTTATATTATGCAATTACTTTATGTTATGCAAATGATTGTAAGTTATGTTTTGTTTTCTACGAACTTACTAAGCATTATGTGCTTACGTAGTTTCTTTCTAATGTTTTATAGATTATCGATAGCTCAATCAGTTGGAAACTCGTCGAAGATCTATCACACTATCCAGCATAAATATCGGTAGTTTTTCAATGTTTCAGCCAAGGTTATAATGGCATGTATAGGTTGAATTGTAATGTCATTTTCTTGAATGGTTAGTTGGTTAATTGTTGAATATAAGTTATGGATGTTATCTTGGTTGTTACATTTGATGCCTTTCTAGTTTGTGTCATTGTTCTATCTTAGGATGCATGTTATGGATGGCACAAATGGTATGTTTGGATTGATGTGTTAATGGGTATGCTTGTGGCATGTTTTGGTAAATGTTGAACTAGATATGGATGTTTGAAATTTGATAAAGTGGACTTGTTTATTAAAGTTTTGATTATTGTTTTTGAGGTACCTCTGAATGGCATATTGATTAGTTGAAATAGGGTCTTGAAATGGCATATACATATGTATGTTTAGGTATGGTTTGATGTTTTGTAAGTGTGCATATATTTAAGAAATTTGATAAAGTGGACTTGTTTAGGAAAGTTTTGATTATTGTTTTTGAGGTGCCTCTGAATGGCATATTGATTAGTTGAAATAGGGTCTTGAAATGGCATATACATATGTATGTTTAGGTATGGTTTGATGTTTTGTAAGTGTGTACAAATGGTTCAAATGACTATGCATGAAATTGTATTGGGAATAGCCTATTTTAGGTGAATTTTTGGTCCACACGACTTGAGACATAGGTGTGTGACTCAGCTATGTGTGACACATGGCCTGGCGACACGACTATGTGCTTCTTGAAGGGTCCTATGTATGCAAGTCAGTGAGTTACACGGCCTAGCACACGGCTTGGCACACGAGCATGTAAGGCAATTTCGAGAGTTATACCGCCTAGCACACGGGCGTGTGACCCTACTCAGAGAGTTACACGGGTTAGGGCACGGTCTGGAACACAGCCGTGTGTCCCTCGTTCAAAGGTTACACAACCTGTGACACAGGCATTTGTCTCAACCGTATGTGGCACACAGCCTAGCCACACAGCCATGTGACCCCTGTATTCTAAAATTTGTAACTTTTTCCTAAACTTTCCAAATGATTTCAAATTGGTCCCGAATCGTTTCTAATGTATTTTTAGTGCCTCGAGGGCTCGATTTAAGGATAGAATGTGCATGTATGTTTGATATATGATATGTTTATGTTAGTGAATGAAATTTTGTTTAAATGTTTTCAATTGTACAATAATGTTTCGTAACCCTAATCTGGCAATGAATACGAGTTAGGGGTGTTACATCACAAGTTAAGCATGTCAATTGTATTGATTATAAATTGATTCATATGTTAAGCATGCCCACTGAAAATATTGTTCACATGCCATATCACATGCATGGGGTTGGGATGGTTATGAAAGGTGGAAGGCTTTGGCAGTTTTACTGCAATATTGAGTGGCTTGACCCCAACGCTATTGAGTGGCTTGCCCACAATGTTATTGAGTGGTTTGACCACAAAGATGCAGCTTGACTAGGAATTGAGTGGCTTGGCCACAACGTGGTGTGTTATTGGATGGATGAGTTCTAGGGAACTCTTTATTGGTGTGTAGCAGAGATAGCTAGGAATGTTTTTGAAAAACTTGCACTGATTTCTGAATACGCTCTGCATTGACATTCTCATGCACATTGCTACCTGTGAAATTATGTTGATATATACATTCTACTATGTTTATGAAATGTATGTTTTAATTACTGACTGTTACCTAAGTTAAGAAATTGGTGAACTAAAGAATATAAATTCTTCGTAATACTTTAATTTGTATACTAAATTCCTTTTTAATACTTGAGTTAAGGCTCACACTGAGCTTTATAGCCCACCCTCTTTAGTTTTCTATCTTTTCAGATAAACCCGAGGTTACGAGTTGGATACAACTATCGGAGGAGTTTCTCGGATGTTTTCATACTTAAGTATTTTAAATTAATTTTAATACTTATTTTGGAACTATAATTACTTTGTTTATGGACTAATGTATGGGACATTACTTTGGGGATTTTATTCTGATTTGCATGACTTGATTGCATGACATCAGGTTTTAAAAACTACATAAATTGGTATTTGATAAGATTTCGCATGAAACTCAATTTTTAAATAGAATTTGTCAATAATACATTTTTTCACTGCAACTCTGAAAAATGAGTTTTAATAAAATTAGACTTAGTTTTTTAAAATTATTAATATTTACAAATGAGATTTCTAAAGACATTTGATTTCTGAACTTAACATGTTTTTCGAAATAATGACGATTAACCAAGTTCTCTAGTTTTGAATAAAAAGACAAATGATTTGGAAATGTGATTGAAATTACTATAGTTTTGAATAGGGATCAAACTTTTACAGAATACCGAAATCATCAATTTCTAAAATCCTCATGTTTTTATGAAATTAAGTTCAACATTAGATTTCACTAATTTTGAACAAATTACGCAAAAGGTTTAAAAAGTATATTTGAAAAATACGAAAGTTTTTTTAGCCATCCCGGTGGCCAATGTAGGTTTTCAAATTCGACCATAATGACTGGTTCGGGGTTGGGAGGTTACACATGTATTGTGACATATGGTGTTATTGGATATGCATGAAAAATAAACATGCTATTGTTTCTGTTATATTCTGATTCGCATGTTAAGCATGTCATTATATTGATTTTGATTTGCATGTAAAGCATGCCACTATGTTAAATCATGCCTACTGAAAATTCTGTTCTGTATGTCATATCACATGCATTAGGTTAGGATATGATTGTACGGAGGAAGATTTTGGCAGTTTAATAATCTGCACATTTTGGTGGTTTAACCATATTATATGGCAGTATATCTGCAAATTTGATGGCTTGACCACAATATTATGTATCTAGCAGTTTGATTGCATTATTGATAACTCTTGAAAAGAGTTATATTTCATGCCTTTAGACTAGCTAATTGCTTGTACTTGGGTACACTTAGTGGCATTTTAGGACATTTTATTTATATTTTTATCATTTGCATTAGGAGCTTGGACTATGAATACATGCTAGATACTTTGAATTGCATGTGGAAGGGTGTGTTTGGTGGTTTGGTAGGTGCAGGATATGGAGAAAGAAAAAAAGGAGTGAAGATTTCTTGGGGCAAAAGGTTGGACAGTTTGCCACCTTGTATGACATGTTAATTTCAAGAAGATGACCGAGTCAACACTCATCGCAGACCAGTTTCAGGCCAACTCTACTTGTACCAGAAAAATATGCCTAAAAAATAGGAGAAGATATCGTTGGCTGTTGGAGCTATTCTAGGAAGAAAAAGCCTATAAAAAGCCGAAAGAGGAAGCCCTAAGTGTAGGGATCCGGAGGCAACAATTGAGGGTAGCGGCTGAGAAGAGATGAAAAGGGGAGATCAAAGGCAGTCCCTCTCAGCCATCACAGGAAGTTGTGTTGCTAGATTAAGGATTGATTTGGCGACAACCATCTTCTTAAGTTCTTCCATTATTTCTTACTATATTCTCCGTGAATTAATTTGATCAAAACGATGTTGGATGTTATTTTGAACTTTAATTTTAATCACCAATCCATGAGCTAAATCTCATAGGGCTAGGATTACATGATAAAAACTTTTATTTTCTTTAATGGTTGAAGCATATATTTTATTTAATATGTTGTTTCATTCAATTATTTTTATTTTCCAAGTATATGCTTACATTCCCTAAAAATAGATGAATGTGCTCTATGCCCATAAAACATAATCTAATTCTAAAAAGGCTGGATTACTTAGACCGTAATTAAATGATTTGAGCAAGTACCCGATAGATACTTGTAGTAAACTCTAGACATAGAGCAACATTCATATAGAATGACAATAAAATAGTGTAGGGTGCCGTCACAAGGCCCATAGGTACAGGCCAAGTAACTTGAGACCTTGCTCTAGAAAGAAGTAGGTCACTTTAGGTCTCTTCTGAGCAATAGATTAAGTACGATTTTGCTGAGGCATTACTGAAAGTAATGGCAGATTCTTAGTAATTCCAACCTTCCAATCAACATTGTAGACCTTCAATCTATTGTTGCAGCATCTTTGCCATAACATTTTTTAGTTATTCATTTATTCGCTAGCATTTTATTCACATAATTATTCTCGTAATTGCCATTTCATTTTTGCTCTTGCTTTGCCTTAACATTTTCTAGTGTTAGTCAGTATTCACTTCGTACACATCCTTTTTATTTTAATTTACTGTTGCATACTTAACCTGACTTTTCCATAACATTAATCACTATTTATTATAATAACTTGACCACTCTTATACCTAATCTAATCCCTGTGGAGACGATCTCACTTATCACTTTATTACTTGATTCGACATGTATATTTACACAATTTGCATATCATATTCACACACGAATTGGCACTGTTGTTTGGGATCGACAATTTGGTGTAATTTTGTTTGGTTATTTTACTTAATTCCATAAGTTTTATTTAACTTAGTTATATTTAATTTCTACATGTTTGCCGTCAATGCATGAGAAGAGGCATTCCTGCTAACAAAGAATATCCTTTTAACTTAGAGATCAAAAGAACTTTACGAAGAATGCGAAAAAAACTGCAAAAAAGGCTAGGAACAGGAATGATCATGGTCTCAATGATAATCTAAATGCTCAATATGTTGATCCTTCTGTTTGCAGGGTGATACCTGGTATGAATGATAATTTGAATGGTCAGAACACTAATCCTCTTGTTCATGGGTGATAGATGACTGAGATAGACCAATCCGTGAGCATGTTGTGCCAATTTTGGATTACCTAAATCCAGGGATAGTCAGACCAAAAATACAGGCTCAGTAATTCAAGCTGAAACAAGTAATGTTTAAGATGTTACAAACAGTATGATAGTTTGGTGGATTGTCCACTGAAGATCCAAGACTGCATTTATGACTTTTTCTAGAGGTTTGTGACTCGTTTAGGCAACAGGGTGTTCCTAAATATGCTCTGCAACATAAACTGTTTTCATATTCTTTGAGAGATCGTGCAAGAGCAAGGCTAAATGCTTTGCCATTGGGAATAGTGGCATCATGGAATGATCTTTGCCAGAGGTTTTTGCAATGGTATTATCCCCCAAATATGAATGCCAAGCTTAGAAATGACATCATATCTTTTCAGCAATTGGAAGATGAAACATTATATGAAGCTTGGGAATGATTTAAAGACTTAATTCAGAAATGTCTGATCCACAGATTTCAACACTAGACTCAGATAGAGACATCCTATAATGGGCTAAATGCGCATACGAGGATGGTAGTTGATGCTTTGGCTAATGGTACTTTGTTGGATAAATCTTATAATGAAGCATATGAGATTTTGGAAAAGATTGCCAACAATGATTATTAATATCCTACCACAAGAGTTGGGACGGGCAAGAGAATTGCTGGCACTATGGAGCTGGACACAATCACTTCATTGACAAAACATTTGTCTTCTTTGGCTAATATGATTAAAACAATGAAAAGTCCTACTGCAGTCTAGGAGATAAATTTAGTTCAGCTATCATGTGTTTATTATGGTAGAGACCATGTGTTTGATGAATGCCCATCAAATCCAGCATTCGTGTGCTACATGGGTTTCAACTGGAACAAGACTTCAAACCTTACCAAAACATACATATAAGACCATTTCAATAACCTTAAATCAATCAACCAATATGCCATTTCGAGGCACCTTACAAGCAAACGTTAAAGCTTACCTACACATGCATATATGTTCACATTTCCATCATCAAGCATAATTCAACTTCTAACAATTCATGCCACAAATATGACCATAAACATTTCATCACAAACATACCATTTGAGCCATACCATTCATGAATCACAAGTACCCAAAATGACATAATTTGGCAAGCATTAAAAGATACCAAAACCAAACAACTTATACATGCCAAAATCATAAACTAATATTTGACTAGATACTAATACAAGTCCACCTATACATGCCATTATAACATGCCATTATAACTTACTAAGTCCACCTATACATGCCATTATAACATTGGCCAAACCAATAAAGCTTCTAATTATCTAAAAAACATAGGAAAGAAAACTATGTAAGCACATAATGCTTAGTAAGTTCGTAGAACATGAAACATAACTTACCATTTCACTATAAAACATTAAGAATAAGTATAATGTAATCCAACCATAAGCTTGACACAAGCCTAAGCATCATCACTGATACACAAGTTAGTGCATTTAAACATAATTCACTTGAATTTAACATAAGGTAAGTCATTTCCACATGAACATACATCATTGGATCCATTCTTCATGTTCATGAACACAAGCATACTTCCATTTGAAAGCTTGCCATTTCAATCATTTTCATTACCTGTTGAACCATTTAGAATATCCTTGAATACTCAAAAAAGCTCACATGAAGTGTGCTTAAACATATAACTATAACATTCCCTATACATCATTGCTTACACGAGCTGTGGGTCAGAATATAAGCTACACGATGCTACTCACACGAGCTGTAGAGTATCTGCAACAAATGCAGGACCTCAACCATCAGTAGGTTCAACCGAGGCTCGATAACTGTCATAGCATTGTCTTGGATGTACATTGTTCAATAACATTATATATTCATAATAGCACATAATTGAATAACATGAATACAATAATTCGTACATACGAACTTACTTCGACGACAAGGGCATAAAAACAAGATCGACTAATCTTAGGCTTTAGATTTTCCCCAATCTAAGTCTGTACATGGTCTATCTTGATCTAAATATACAAATTCAATCCATTTAATACTTTTACTATTCAATTCAGTCCATATCCCATATTTTTTCAAAATTACAATTTCACCCTAACATTTCAACTTTTCACAATTAAGTCCTTAAGCTCAAAAATTGAAATCTAAGCATTTTAATCCTCATCTCATGCTAGCCGAATTCATTAGGGACCTTTATCAACTCATACAAACCACTATTTCATGAATTTAACTTAAACTTTTACCACTTTTACAAATAAGTCCCTAAATGCCATTTTCATCCAAAATCACTTTACAAAATTAGTTTATTTATCAATAAGGACTCATAATCTTCCATTAAACATCAAGAATCACGCAAGAATGTTTATGGAAAAACCCTAAATCTTTAACAATTTTACAAATTGACCCCCGGGCTAGCTAGATTAAGTTACAACGACTTTAAAAACATAGAAATCATTAAAAACAAAATGAAAATCACTTACATGCAAGCTATATGAGTGATTAAACTTCAACCCTAGCTATGGCTTCTCCTTCCTTTAATTTTCGGTGGAAAATATTAACTAAAGAAGATGATACCTTTGTTTATGTTATTTTTACTTTAACTTATTTATTAATTTACTAAATTAACCTTGTTAATTAACTACATAGAACACTTAATTCATGCCCATCTTTGTCCACTAACACTATAAATGGTCTAATTACCATCGAGTCCACTCACATTTAAGTTTCATAGCCATTTAACCCTTTTAACAAATAGAACTCTACTTTTGCACATTTTACAATTTAGTCTTTTTTTTACCTAATTAAGTATGTAAATGTTAAAATTTCTTAACGAAATTTTAATACAGCCTTACCAACGTCCCATAGACATTAAAATAATAATAAAATAATAATTTACTTGTCGAATTTGTGGTCCCGAAACTACTGTTCCAATTTCACTAAAAACGAGCTATTATACCAAACATCCCTATACTATAACTCACATTCTAAATAGGACCCTAGACTTTAAAAAATTTTAATTACACCCCAGAGTTTGGAAGTTATATCAATCAAATCCTTCCACTACCAAAACATTTAATTTTACCATTAAATTTACACATATATTATGTAGAATAATTTGATATTAAAAACATAAAAAATTAAACATTAAAATTATATATATATATGTATATGTATAAACGACAAAAGTTTGCCGCATAAACTATAAACTAAAACTTAAAATCAAAGCCAAATTAAAGCTATAAAGTATTAAAAGACAAGAGAACTTCGAAGAGCTGGGAAACCTTCGAAACGCCTAAATAGTTAAAGATTCGACAATATTAGAATTACAAGGAGACACATAAGATCGGTGGAAAAAAATTACAAGAATAGAATTTTTATACTAGAATTTTAATTAATCAAGCATATGAGTATAAACATACATACGTAGATACAAACATACGAAACAAATCTACAATATCCTCTAAAATGACTTTTAAGGATCAAGGATCAACTTTATTTTCCATAACTTCTTGGCTGATTTGGAAGCATAGGAATAACCTTATTTTCAAGGGATTCAACTATAGTAGTATGGACTTGATCGCAAAAAGTACAGCTTGGACTCGAGACAGTGTCAATAGAACGAGAATGAATAGCATCTACACTTAGGGCTTCTGTCAACCACCACCTGCTGTATGGGTGAAAATAAATACCGATGGCAGCTTTAAAGCACAATCTTCCTCAGCTGCTGTGGGAGGAGTTTTTCGGGACCATGAAAGGGAATGGTTGCTGGGGTTTGTTATGAAGATTGGTAGATCGAGTGTTTATCAAACAAAAGTACGGGCACTCTATGAGGGTATGATTATTTCGTAAATTTGAAGTGGAAAGCTACAATGTTATTTTGATATTCGATACTATCAGTAATGGTTATGCATTGGACAATAACCTTTTGGAGCGCTGATTTATTCATATAATACTTATGAAAAATTGACAAGTTAAATTTCGACATGTTCCAAAGGAGAAAAACAAAGTAACAGATTATATGGCAAAGGTGGCCACGGGAGACTTGAATGTGGTTTGTACCTTTATAGAACCACCTGAATGTGTTTAGGGTCTGTTGATGGATGATTTTCAGCAGTTTGAAGTAGGGATAACTTTCCATTAATTTTTCTGTAACTAGAAGTCTGTTTCTATGATTGTTTTCCTACCAAAAAATTCCTCGACATCGTCTTGTAATTTTGATATCGTTGAATATTTAATTTTAGGTTTTTAACTTTTTTGAAGGTTTAATAGTTGTTCAAAAGCTTTTCTGTTTATTGCAGTTTATAGTTTTAATTTGGTTTTTATCTTTACTCTTTAAGTTATTACTTTAGTTTTGTAGGAAAAGTTTTGACGTTTTGCCCTTTTTTTTAACTTATCACTTTTTTTTTTCAACTTTAAGTTTTATTTTGTTATTTTTTAAAAAATAAGGAAAGGATTTAATTGATATAATGTTTAAAATTTGGGGATTAAAAATGTTTAAAATTTAAGGATTAATTGAAAATATGAATCATGGATCAAAGATGCAATTTACTTTTTAAAAAAATAATAAACATTAGTATAGAATATTTTTATCGTTTTAAATCATATGGAATCTTAAAGTTTATGTTTAATCAAATTCAAACTTAAAACATTATAGTGTTTAATGAGTTTAAAATTTCAACCAAAGTTGAATTTTTTCCTTAAATTAATTTAAGGGTAAATTATCAAAATGGTCACTTTTATTTATCTCAATTGCATTTTAGTTACTTAAATGCTACATTTTAGTCACATTATCATGTTTAAATATTTTAGTCACAGAGCCGTTAATTGTCGTTAACGGTGTAATGGTAAGCTGATGTGGTATGTTAAATCATAATTTCAAGTAAAAAATTTAGGTTAAATTATACAATTGGTCCTCATAGTTTTCGTTTTGAGTAATTTAATTTTTTTTACTTTTATGTTCTTTTAACTTTCCTTTGTTTTCTTTATTTTCCCTTCTCTTCTGCTTCTCCGTTTGTTTTTCTCCCTTCTCCATTTCTTTTAACATAGTTTTTCTATGTTTTCCATTTGTTAAAACTTTTTTATGTTAAAGAAAAAAGAAAAGGTGAAAGCTTAAACCAAAATAAAACTTGCTTCGCATATTCTCATCTCACAATTACAAACCCTCATCATCCATCACCACTTCAATGAACCAATTTGAATCTCTCCATGACCTAGTCCACAAGCTCGCCTCACTCGAAGACCTCGCTAGTCGTGACTTATGGGGGTCCACCCTCAACAAAATTTCTCAATCCCGTTCCCTCAACCTCTTAACCAACCCGCATGACCACATTATCTATCTTACCTACAACATTTTGAAATTACGTTATTTCACGGATTCTTTAAACGAGCTCTACACTTTCAATGACTGAAACGACCACCATACGAGACTTACCATCAACTTTACCCAAACTAGTTTGGTTCCATGCTCCCTTTCTCTCTTTGGTTCATCAATGCTCGGCTTCTAATCAAGCTTGCTTGGGAATATCCAAGAAGGTTTAGATCAATTTTATTGTTTGCTTAATTTTATTTGTTAGAAAACGAAACAAAAAGAAATGAATAATTTACATGATTCTATAAAAATTTTGGAACGAAGAAAAATTGTTTTGAATATAAAGAATTCAATTTATGTTTAGATTTTATCAAGGATATGGTTTTTTATATTGATTAATTAGATCTAATTTTAGTTTCAAAATTAGGTTATATTCAAATCGAGATTTGATTAAGAATGATTGGTATTCGATTTTGAGTGAAATTCAATATAGGAATAATGTGAAAGAAACAAGGACTTGGTTTGTTTGGTGGGAAAAGATTATATTTTTATAGTGAAGAATATGAGAAGAGAGAAAAATAAAGGGGAAGAAGAAAAGGAAAATAGAAAAAGTAAAAGAAAAATTTTAATTGTTCAAAAAAATAAAAATATAGAGACTAGTTTTAACAAATGAAAAACATAGAAACACTATGTTAAAAGAAATGGATAAGGGAGGAAAACAGAGTGAGACGCAGAAAAGAATGGAAAATAAAGAAAAAAAATAAAGTTAAAAGAACATAAAAGAAAAAAATTTAAATTACTCAAAATGAAAAAAAATATAGGGACCAATTATATAATTTAACCTAAAATTTTTATTTGAAATGATGATTTAACGTGTCACATCAGCCAACCGTTACACCTTGTTGTTACACCATAAACGATAATTAATTGCTTAGTAACTAAAATGTTATAACATGATAACGTAAGTGACTAAAATGTAACATGAGTTAAAAAAAATAAGTATTTTAGTAGATTACCCTTTGTACTAAAAAACAAAAATATGTGAAAATAATATACATGTTAAATGATTTTTACTAAAAACTTAAGGACACGTTTGGTTCGCTGTAATGGAATAGAACTGTAATGGAATAAAATTGTAATCAGTCATTCAATTGTTTGGTTGAATGGAATGGAATAGAACTGTAATGGTATTCTTGTGTTCGATTGAATGGAATGATGTTGTAATAGTATAAGAAAAAAAGTTGAAATTACCAGAGTACCCTTAACTGATTTTTTTAAGTATATAATTATTGTTATTAAATTTTACTAAGATTATTATTAAAATAATAAATAATTTAATCATGTTTTAATA